>CAUYQG010087523.1:0-13449 GCA_963574415.1 Tarsius wallacei
TGTTTCAATCTTCTGCATGTGGTCAGCCAGTTTTCCCAGCACCATTTACTGAATAGGTTCTCCTCTCCCCAGTGATTGTTGTTGGAGGTTTTGTCAAAGATGAGAGACTGTACTAGTTTACACTCCCACCAACAGTGTAGAAGTTTTCCCTTTTCGCCACATCCTCTCCAGCATCTGTTATTTTTTGAGATATTGATGATGGCCATTCTGACTGGAGTTAGGTGGTATCTCAGTGTAGTTTTAATTTGCATTACTTTGACAACTAGTGAGGCTGGACATTTTTTCAAGTATCTGTCGGCTGAGAGCAATTATTTTAATTAACTAATTAATTGATTAATTAAATTTTTGTGAGAAAGTAGGATTTATTGAGAAGACAGCAGTGCCCTCACAGTGGGAGGTGACCTGAAGGGGTTTTCCAAGAGCAATTATTTTAATAGAAAAATAAAGTACTACAATACAAAGTACTGACTATTTGATGATTTATTATAACAAAGCCTTATATTACTTTTTGAACTTTAAAAAAAAATTTACTTTAAAGATATGGGGTACAATTCAGGATTAGGCACAAATGTTCATTATGCAGGTACTGTTCTTGATGAGGTGTGCCCCCCAGGCAGTTTCCCTCTACTGCCAATCCCATCCCAGCCTCCCTGGCAGTTTCCCACTGTTGCCAATCCTTTTCTTATAGAATTATGATAATTGTTCAAGGTCTGCTAATGAGTGAGCATATGTGATACTCTATTCTTTGTTTCTGTGATACATTACTCAGTATTATAGACTCTAAGTCCATCCAAGTTGCTGCAAAGTTCATAATTTTGTTCTTCACTATGACTGTGTAATATTCCATCATGTATATTTCAATTGGCAGCATGGCCAGTTCCAGGTTTTTGCTATTGTGAATAAAGCTACAATAAATATGAATGTGCAGGTATCTTTTTCATAGAATGATTTGAGTTCTTCCGGGTATATTCCCAGAAGGATTATGGGGTCATATGGAAGGTCAATTTTCAGATATTTTTAGGAATTGCCACATTGTTTTCCACAGAGGTTGTACTAATTTACATTCCTTCCAACAGTGCAGAAGTGCTCTCCTTTCCCTGCATCCTCTTCAGCATCTGTTGTTTTTTGAGTTATTGATAATGACCATTCTTACTGTAGTTAGATGGGATCTCGGTGAGGTTTCAGTTTGCATTTCTTTGATAATTAGTGAGGCTGAGCAATTTTTCATGCATCTGTTGGTTGCTTGTATGAAATTTTTATAGAAGCATATAATGAACCATAGGTTTTGCCTAATGATAGCAAAAAATAGTCTCAAAACTTAGAAAGAGGTTGTGTTATTGAAAATAAAGTATGAAAAAACAACAACTAAACAGCTGATTAGGGAGCTTTGTTACAAGTGTTTCATTATCACTTCAGAAGAAGCAAACATTTGACATTATAATGCACTCTCATGAAATATTCAAAATAAGGAATCCAAGAGAAAATAGTTAATAGTCCATTCAAATACTTTGAGGGGTTTAGAGAAACACATATTTTTCTTCCTGTTCCTTTTGCCTCTATAGCATAAAAGTTTTGCTAGTGAGAATAAATTTATATAAGGGTTTCAATGTTTGATCCTGTGATCAGTTATAACTATGTGTGCCATAAAACTCCCTCCTGGATTCCATCTTCCGCAGATCTTCTGATCATACTGCAGATTGCCGTATAGACTTCTCCTGTATGAGAATGTGCTGGCAGTAAGGCATCCATGTTTTACTTCTTGTTACTAGATGCATTTGCATTGATGTATAACTTAGTCTTTCATGGATATTTTCGTTGAATCAATTTATTGTCTGCAAGCAACAGAAATTGTCTCTGTTTAACTTTTGTAGCAAAGTTAAGAATCACATGGGTAAGCACACAGATTTGTATGAGGCTGGATAACCAAACTTATAAAATGGTCAATGTCAACGAAATCTATGTAGAGGACTTCTTTTCGATCCTTGCTGCACCACAGGCTCAATGCTGCCAGCACTGCTGTACCCTGCTACAAATAATTTCTTAATTGCTCATGGTCTCTGTGTTCTCCATTCCAGAGTCTAAGTCCTAACAAAAATACCTGATTGGCCAAGAATGTCAGGAAGTAATGGTAGTAAATGTCTCTGAAAACAAATTTTGTTTGGAAGCTGAACTGCCAAAAAATGACAATTGTCCATGAAACCCAAGTAGATCTGTTGTATGGTGATGGCAACCCTTAAGTGTCTGAACTTAAAAGGCTGGGACTTTCCTAAAATGACAAGCTCCTAACCATGGGAGAGCTCTTCTGTATCATCTAGTTTCATACTTCTTCAAGCTTCAGTTAAAAATGGAAAAGATAATAATGATAAATAATTTCCCTGAGATAGTCCATTTTATTTATTTTTAGGTGACAGAAAGATTCCACTTGAAGAAAAATATTTCTTTGAATTTTTAGCTTTTGATACTACTTCTGCCTCTTAGATCTACATAAGAAATAGATCTGACTATGCTAAACCAAAGCATTCTTTTGGAATTGAACAAACCTGGGCCTTGGTATCATTTTCACAATTTAATAAGTTCCAGTTTGTTTAACTGTTCGTTATATAACATGCTCTTGACTAACGTCCACACACAAACATGCTAATACTCACCAAATACGCAGGTTCAAACACATACCACCAAACACACACAAACACACCAATACAGCACATGCATACATACACACAAATATTTGTGACAGAAAGAAATGAAAATGTAAACTGTAAAATGACAAGTGCCTGGTGTGGAAGGGCTAATATTCTATATTTATATCATTATCTTAAGATTATTTAGGTTTTCTTGGAGGCCATATAACCTAGAGGTCATTTCTATTGAGCTTGTCTTCACATATTTTCAAGGGTTATCTTTTAGAGTCATGTCTTTCCTTTCATGTAATGTTGTCTTTATCTTGGCCCATAGTGTGAACTGAATACCAAAGCTAGATCCCTGGTGTGGTTAATACTTTAGACTTGGATACTGAACCTATAGTCTAGCTTAGAGATATTCTCTCATTAAATACTGTCATCTGCAAATGTGTTAAGCAAATCATCCAGGACTTTTTTAGCTCCTGATTAAAAAACAAAAAATGAATGGGACAAAGTCAAGCAAAAAATCCAGGGATGTGTCCTTCCAAGTCTCTGTCAGGTGATCATATGAAAGATTCTAATGGATGCCTTTTGGAAATAAAGATTCTTCATGTTTTGTGTGGTATTCGCAGTTGGTGGAGAAATGTCCCAGCAGGGATTTAAAATACACACATTTCTTTCACAAACTAGAGGTCAGAGAGCTTCCCTCAGAATCTGCATGACTTGTGTGGTGTGAGAAATGCATTTCCATCTAAATTTATTATTCATCTATTAATTAACTAATTAATTCATCCGGGTGGTTGGGCATTTATTATATGCAAATCCTATTCTAAAGTCAGTATTATGTCATTAAAGGCAGTGTATTTTCACCAAATTAATATTTCTTTATGAATTTTCAGAAAGGAGTGGGAATTTTTCCCTATTTATGTCTAGGAAGATAATATAAACTAAACAGAAATAAATGTGTATGATTATTCTTCACTTTGGTAAGGAAATATTTTTTTTTTCAGCCTCAGGACTCTTCATTCTGTTTTATCCTGATTTTGATTAAAACATAGTCTTCTACAGAAAATAATGTCTCTACATTTTAAAACTATGTGGCAAATGTGGTGCTAAATGACAACTGACACTCAGTTTCAGGATTGGAGAGTATTAGGGAATGGTGTGGACTGTGGTAAACAGAAGATCATATTATTTTCTTGTTGGAGAGAAGCCATACAGATCTAGCCAATTGTTGTCATACAGAGGTGTGAGACCACTATTGCCAGATCTTCTCATTTTTTTCAGAACTCAGGACTTTTACATAACATTTTCAAAAATAGTATATAATCCAAATGAAACATATCTGTGAGCCAGGTTCAGCTTGCAAGTTGTCAGGTTGTAACCTCTGTTCTAGAGGTGTAGAGCTGGAGTCCAACTACAATAATAGCAATCTGCCGAGTAATTATTGTTCCCTGAAGACCTGCAACTCCTAACAGACATAGAACCTAGATAAACTCTCCCTTGCAGTCTGCCCTCACCTAGCCACATTCCAAGGGTGGCAAGCCTAATACACCTCCTGAGGTCTCTTACTACATAGAACATTTTATCATTTTCTTCCCCACCAGACTCTCAATTCTTGAGAGAAGAGAAAGTATTTTTGTTTCACAAGCAAATTGCACAGCAACTGCAGACACATCAACTATTACAAGTGAACCTCACTTTATCAACTATCCTTTCATGGTCAGCATTGGGTCCATAGTCATGTTTACAATATGTCTTCCCTGATGCTATAAGACATGACTCTTCTGAAATGTTGACTTGTTTTTTTTTTTATTGTCTTTAATATAAAAAGTGAAATATAATTTTTCATTTTTTGGCTATGCAGTCTTTGTGATTAACTCAGAGGAAGAAAAGGCATAGCATGGTGGTATGCAGAAGCAAACCGACAAGCTCCTTCAACGTCAGTAAATAGCCATTGAGCATGTATCAATTGACTCAAAGCTCTAGATGCAAAAGCCAACATGCAGATGTGGGAAACAAGGATCTGACAAAAATGTCTGCCAAGGAAGCCATCATGCATGAAGGAACAAGCGCTTGTCAAAATTGCAGCAGATGTCTCCCATAAAGTTCTCAGTTTCTGATGCTGTTGGGTGGAAACAGCACTTGTACTATATTATCTGAAGTCATCTTGCCTCCTGGGACCGAGGACACCGTGAGTGCCCTATAGCTGTCCTCCCTGGACCTCCTTTGAGAGTGTCCAGAGACAGCTCTGACTGTACACCCCTGTCATGCCCCGATTCTCAAAACTCCCCATTCTTGCTCCTTCCATAAATCCCAGTGGGGACCCTGGACCACATATATGCTTTTAAAAATAATATGAAAAGTGGAAAGGCAATTAATGCAAACCAGAAATTTCTACAAGATAGGCTGTTAGGTGCTCAAATCTAGAAATATAATTTTGGGCTTGTGTCATTCAGGAAAACAATGTTAAAGTTAATATCGTAACAATAGCTAATATTTATAAAGCGGGAACTATATATTTAGGTGTTATTCATGTGTTTCTTTTTTGAATCCTCACAAAACATTATCAAGTAATTACTCTGTGGCATGCTTTAAACGTGAACCTTTTTTTAGGACTGACCAAAAATTATAAAGTAAAATAAAATAAAGTATTATTAGCTCTTTTAACATTTGAGGAAAATGAGACTTTAAAGAGCTTAACTTTTTGCTTAACTTTACCTTGCTGGTGCGTGACTAGGCCTGGATTTGAACCCAACCCCCAGGAAAGGTCACATGTTTTCATCACACTACAAAGTCACTTTTGTTAGAGTTTGCCATGTTAGTTTTACTCAGTGGTTGTCATTTCAACAGAATTTTACATTCACTCAATTTGCTCAAATTTTATGTGTAAATTAGGAATATCTTTGGCCACAAGTAACAGAAAACCTAACAGTAGATTAAATTATTGTATTTCAGTTTCTGTCAGAGGCTGAGAAACAGAGACTAGTATCAGAAATTTTCATAGGGAGTGTTCTCAGAAGCATCACCTTAGGGAAGGTGAAAGAAACAGGTCTCCGGATAGAGGGAAAATTGGATTAATTTTATTTATAATAAAAGCACAGTCAAGCTTGTGGGGGGCCCCTCATATGGACAGTCTTTCAGAATTATCCTGGTTTTGTTTTTTCTATTTGAAATTATTTTTTAAAATTTTTATTTAAAAAAAATTTTTATTTTAAAGATGTGCGTACAATTCAGGGTTAGGTATACAAATGTTCTTTATGCAGGTACCCTTGTTGCTGAGGTGTTCCCCCCTCCCTTGGCAGTTTCCCACTATTGCCAATCCCTTTCTAACAGTATTATGATAATTGTTCAAGGTCCGCTTACGAGTAAGAACATGTGGTACTCGGTTAAGAGAAACACTCAGGTCGTTTTATTCCTACATCAAAGAATCACTGGATGTGGGCTTCCCCACTGAGGGGACATCTCCTTGAATGAGCAACCTTTCTTCAGCTGATATAATCCTTGAAAAGGGCTTGATAGCTGAGAGATGTCAGCATATTTTCTTCATGGCAGCTAGGAGAATGAATACTTTGATATTAATGGAGAAATCTAGGCAGCCCAGCACTGCGTCTACCACAAAAAAGTCTTGATTTTTTTCTCATATGACAGAAAGTCTTGATAATAATGACTGCCATAATTTTGGTTCAGCCATTCAGTGATTTCAGGACTTCTCCATGTTTGTGTTTCTCTTGGTCTTTATTTTTATGATCACAAGATGTGGACCCAAATTCTAGGCATTAAAATGAGAAAAAGGAAGAAGGGAGTGGTTCCAATGATCAAGTTTCCCTTTATTTAAAATAGCTAAGGTCAGACCCAAAGTACCCCAGCAGCCTTACCTTTTATTCTAATTGTCTATAAATGAGTCACAGGGCTATAGAAATTGATAAATTTAATAGTTCCTGGAACAACAATGGATTGTTTTGGTTCATTTAGAATTAATTTTCTGAGACTGGGAATATTGTTGCCTGATGAAGTTTACTGATAAAGAAAAGCAGGTAATGGGTAGGTTCAAAGCAATAAAGTGCTTTGATTAACTAGCCATAGATCATTTTATTCTTAACTTGTAACCACACTGACCTCTAAGAAGCATATGACTTATAAGCCCTTCATGGGGCATCTGAGCATTTGAGGAGGGCGGGAAGGGAATAGATGAAGCTTGCACAAAAACAAATATTTCTGTTAAGTCTGCTTATTTTGGCTCAATCTATCTGAATCTATGGAATATAATGGAAAATTAAGAATAAAAAGGAAATAGAAAAGGAAAACAGAGATAATATACTGGACTTAGCGGGGATTCCAACCTTATGTGTAACAGAAAACAAAAAGAATGACTGAAGAAAGCCAGTTCTATCTAATGAGAACTGCACTGTGCTTTCATGTATATCAATCTCTGTTTACAACATCAAAAACATTTAACTTCTATTAGCTGTTTCCCAATGCTGATGGTTATTGGCATTGAAATTGGGTAAAAGTACATCTGTGGCAAATTAGCTTGGTGAAGCTTGTAAATGGGGTCACAGAGTCCTAGAAATTAAGGGCTGGAAAGACTTTGGAAATCATCTAATGCAAACTCATCATTTTACACACAGGAAACTGATGTCAAGAAAGGGCAAGTTGCCCAAAATAAATGTAGGTATGAACTTTTGAAAAATCTTCCCCCACCCCCTTTTCTTTTCCATTAAGCAATAGTTGTGTGTTTTGCTAGTCTTGGACTTCTTTTTGGACATATTTGAGTAGAGTGTGATTCTGATTGTCACCAAAAAAGGTGAAAAGACTCATTCATATTCAGGGAAAAGAAATTCAGATAGCTTAAGTAATTTTCATAAGATTGAAGTCTATTTCATGAGCCAAACAAATCAAACATTAGAAGTACCACCTTTTGACAAAGTAATTATTTTAAAATAATACTTGATGACTGTTACTAAATTCACAGAACAATTAACGCATTTCTGAACCAGCAAAATAAAACAGATATTTCAGCAAGCATCTATTTAACTTGGTGATGTCCCAACAGCCCAAATCTAAACATAGATTTCAATGGCAAAAGTTTGTTTAATGGGAAAACCTATCCAAAGAGAAACATTTGTTTCATCTGTAGTGGGGAAATATTCATCTGCTATTAGATTGATACAGAAAGCCAAGAGCTTTGCAAAAATTTCCACTGACTGGCTGTTGCTTGTGATCCAAGTGAAGGAAATATTTGAAAAAGAAATCAATGGAGGAGGGTCAATCACTTTTTAAAATGTTACTTTGACAAAAATTTATGTGAGGATTGGGTAGTTCAACAACTGAATTTTTCTGTTATTGGATGTGCTACATTTGGGAATATAAATAGAGTTCCAGCACAAGGGAATTGGCAAAGGTGAATAGTGTAATTTAAATAGCAAAATCATTTGCAATACCGACTATCGTCAGATGGACTCTCAAGATGTGGAGTGTTTTTTTTTAATGTTCTTTTTTAGCCTAGTTTAATTAAAAAACTATTCGAACCATTATTTTTGCTTCTGCTTTGTTTTATACTATGTATTAATTCTGATTAAAGTTTCTATCACACAGTTTTATCTTTAAGAGGAAACTTTGAAGAGATTGTGGGTTAAACTCAATTTTACAATAAAAGAAACCAAGACCAGATAGGGTAAATGATTTTTCCTAAATCACAGAGCTAGTTAGTGAGAGTGTTCTGGATTCTTTCATTACACTGCATTAGTTTATAAAGAAAGACAGGAGGCTCCCTCAGTCTCTACTTTCTTACCATAGTCTATTAAATTTATTCATTGAATCAACATAACTTTTCTTTTTTAAAGAATAGGACAGAGCATAAAGGACAGAACAGCAGACAGTTTTTAAGACTTGACAGGACAGAAGACAGAAATGCTATAAAATATGGAGATTAGGTATACCTTCAGGGGAGAAAATAACTTTACATATTTCAATAGAATTTGGAAACTTGTGTGTACATGAAATACATTTCAATAGTTGAAGTTCATATTGCCCATTTAATTCTATGTATACCACATTTTGTATATGCCTAAAATCTGTGGAAAAAGAAAGATTAAGGGCAATTTAAAATCTAAATAGGGAACATTTTGCCAACAACCACTAGAATTTAGAAATAAAATGCAATTCAGTTTTATGCAGAAATTTCTTAGGATGTCTGATAGAAAATGGTGGATTGGTATAGTTACAAATAATATAGCATATGGCATATTGTTAAATTATATTTTATTACAGTGATTCTAGTATTCTGGCTTTTAGTAATTCAATTTCTTTTCTCTTTGGCTATCATTAGAGATGGATTACTCATAATAGAAATCAATTGCTAATTCAAATAAATTTGTTCTTTTCTCTTACAGATTACAACTAGAAATTTGTTTTTCATTGTAAATTCATCCTAGAAACCATTTATTTCTTTGGCGTAGGCATTTTCAATACATAATACTGGTGATATTTATCAATCATTTTATGATAAAATACAGCGTAGACTCTAAGCAAATTTGAAAAGTCAAAAACATTATCACCAGAAACTGATAAATAGAACTCTATGAAGTCATTGATTATAGCAAATAACTCCTCCAATCAAGAGAACTGAAAAGTGTCATTTATTTTCATTTTCTTTTTTCTGATTCTCTTTTCTTCAAATTAGACAAAGCTTGTCATGATCTATTTTTTTCCTGTAACATAGAATTTTAAACTGTTATAATTGTTGTAAATATAATGATAACCAATAATTGTCATTTCTTCTTTAACACTAGTTTAGAAATATGCATTCCTAAAAATAGTGTGTGGGGTTTTTTGTTATAAAACAATTAAATTTAAAAAACCCTAGCATCATTTTATTCTATTTTCTGTTATATCCCTTTCCTTGATTGTCTTTTATGATAACAAAAGGGGTTATAGCAGAGGGAAGGGGAACTATTTCTTTTCCCCTACAATCTTTTTTTTTTTTTTTAGAAAGCAGGATTTATTGAGGACAGAAAAGCTCCCACAGTGGGAGGGAACCCGAAGGAGTTGCCCCTCTTTTCCCTTACATTCTTTATGATTGACCTCTACAATCAGTTGGAGATGACACAGACACTTCAAATGACACTCACACCTGACGTTAATATAATTCCTTTTTGGATTGTTTTCAGACATCAAGTATATAAAATGGAATTTTAAAGCTATATTTCACAAACATTAAAGGTCAAATTGCTCAAAAAAAATAATAATTCTTTTTATGTTAAAATTGCTATAATTTAACATTAGAATTAAAAACTTTAGATTGTTTTAATCAAAAGTTAATCATGGAAACCAATGTTGCAGAAGACTGGAGGAACAGTTGGATAGTCCAAGAAAACATGAATATGTGACAAGCCAATGTCCAAGTAGGTCAAGATATTTAATGCTGCCACTTGGAAAATAACTTCTAAATTCTATATTCTAACCTCTCAAAGAAAAGTGAGGCAATGAAAACATAGGAAGAAAATGACAAAAAATGTTGCAGTATTATATTCTTTAATAATTCACATTTCTGAAATAATATTTAAAAAGGACGCCTAATGTAAATGCATTTCCATTGAAAATTTTAAGATTCATTTGTCAAAATTCACGTGTACTTATAAGAACAACTTACACAAACTATATATTTACATATTATTTTTATAATATTCAGGTAAACTACTCATCTCTGATCTTTCAGTAATTAACTTGAAAATCATTGGATTAGCCGGGCTCAGTGGCTCAGCCTGTAATCCCACGCTTTGGGAGACTGAGGTGAGTGGATTGCCTGAGCCCGCGGGTTCGAGACCCGCCTGGGCAACTTGGTGAGACCTCATCTCTACAATAAATCAAAAAATTAGCCGGGCGTGGTAGCGCACGCCTGTAGTTCCAGCTTCTTGGAAGGCTGAGGCAGAAGGATCGCGGAGCCCAGCGGGTCGAGGCTGCGGTGGCCAGGAGCGTGCCACTGCACTCCAGTCTGGGCGACCGAGTGAGACACCAACTAAAAAAAAAAAAACAAAAACCTTAAGCTCAAACATAGATGACTGCAACAATTTATTGAATACTCTCACATATTTGTGCTCTGTACCTTATATCTTTGTAGTCCTGGTAAAATTCAGATGCTTTTAGATGTTGCTTAAAAATTAGAATTGTTATATTAGGGCAAAACTATAAATACAGTACAACGCTAAAATAAAACTAATGAAATACATTTGAGTAATAGAAATTTATTGCTTTTCCTTTCATCTATACTTAGATTTCTTCCTTTAAGAAGCTCACAACTTAAAAGAAGATACAATTAGAATATAGAATAAAAAAGAAGAAAAATGTGGAGAAAACTGGATGGGAAAAGTATAAAATCTTAAGGTAAACTTTACATGATAAAATGTTTTAAAAAGTAAAAGTACCTAATGAAAAATAACATTGTTATGCAAACCAGGACGATGGTTAAGTAGCACCTCTCTTTCACTTCATCCACTGGAGAAAACTCCCAAGCTGCACATTCATTCCAGCACTGCATGAGGTTTGACAGGGTAGGATATCAGTCCCTGCAAGAGGCCTGACCTCAGGCTGTGGGGTTTCTAAACTGCAGGATTATAGAAGAACCTGCTCTCTCTAATAACCATTTGTTATGACAGCACTTCTACTCCAGTTGTCCCCTGGTGATGCTTCCCTGGCATAATTAGTATTAGAGTTGAAAACTTTCAAGTGACCAGAGTTGGTTGACTTAATTATCATGCTGAAATTAGTATAGATGGAAGTTTGTAGGATAGCAACATATTTCTGACAGGCCAATGGGAAGTAGTCAGCCTCGGACCAGTTAAATCTTACCTATCAAACACAAATAACGATCATACCATATAAATGTGGAGATTATCAATTAAACTTGAATATCTCAGATAAACGATACTCCTATATAGTCTCTGTCCCTTTCATCATTTCACTGAATGATTAATGTGGCTATTTGACTTCACATTGCACTTCTGAAGGTACTATTACTCACTTATGAGTAGTTTAATTTTTATAAGATATATGAAATCAGAAAAAGTCAATTTTAACCAATTTATCTATGGATACGTTTTGCGTAATAAGATTTTGAAGTTTAGCAAACTGGCTTAAAATGAAATTTATATTAAAGGAATCTTTTGCCTATGTGTACCTGAGTCAGATGCTAGTTTAGTTATTTATCAAACTTACTTTTTTTTTTCTCTTTTAGATGCACAGTATGACTAGACTATCAATCCTCCCATGAAGTTAGGTGTGGCTATCTGACTGAGTTTGTCCAAAAGAATGTGGGCAGAGTGGGGTACACCTTCTTCATCCTTGGTCCACAAAAACCACTCTTCCGATCCCAATCTTTTCTCCAATGCATGCCTGTTGGTCAGATGTCAACACTTAGGGATTGCTTAGGATTTTGTATATGTTGAAGGTGAAAGACTTTCCTTTAACCTAGGGCCCTGAATGACTCTGTGGAGCAACCTCTCACACAATTGCTGATGTAAATGTATATTAGCAAAACATAAACTGTCGTCAAAAAAAAAATCACTGCAATATTGGGCTGTCTGTTATGGCAGCTAGAGTTAACTAAACTACCAATATTAATTGTAACTTCAGTGGTAGAGGCCCCTGAGAAGATATAGACTATAGGCCATCATTTTAAAAACTGTTTAAAAATTAAAATATTAAAAAATTACATTCTCAGGAGAGACAACTGTCTGCTAATGAGTTAATACTTTTACTCAGAACAACAATTGTATTCTAAAGTATTTTTTATTTTCATGAACTAGGAATAGTTTTTATATTTTAAAAGGGTAGTTTATATTTTAAAAGTTTTGCTTAAAATAAATCAAGAGAGAATATGTGAAAGAGACCACTATGTCCCCAACCAAGTGTACAATATTTTCTATCTGGTTCTTTAGAGAGAAAATAAGCTGACCTTTCTTCTTCAAGTGTCTGTTATGTACATCATTGGTACTTAATTTAAACTTAGTGGACTAGTAGGTGTACTATACTGAGGCTAGGGGAAGTGTAGACCAAAAGTGTGTGAAGTTATGAATTAACAGATGTATTTGTATTATATACATAAGATTTATGAACCCAAACTTCTTCGGTAGCTTGTTGTTATTTCTGCTTTGGTTACATGGGTAGAACATAGGCATATTATTGTGTGTTATGTTCAATTTTAGTTACAAAAACAAAACTATTTCTTATCATATTATATTTTTGGGAAATAGCAGGCCGGATAGAAAATCTAGGCTTGAGTGATCCAGGAGAGTACTAAAACTGGTGACCATAAATGTAAACATTCTAGTGGTAAACTTCTTTTAAATGAGCATTTTAAGAAGGTTAAATACTTAAATCATAAAGCAGTAGAAAATACTTGAGTAATCAAATGCGTAGTATACTACAGAAAATTAATTTGGAACATTCTCAATCACCACTAACATGTATTAATTATCATAATAATTTCATTCAGTGTTGTGATTAAAAAGAATTTTAGCTTTTCCCTTCTGGTTCTAAAGAAACGAAACCAGATTTATAATAAAAACTTAATTTGCAGCATGAAGAGTTTGAATACTACATATAATACTTTATGTGTAATAGAAGTTAGTAAACAGCCTGAGCCCGTGGGTTCGAGACCCACCTGGGCAACTTGGCGAGACCTCATCTCCACAATGAATCAAAAAATTAGCCGGGTGTGGTAGCTCACGCCTGTAGTTCCAGCTACTTGGAAGGCTGAGGCGGAAGGATCGCTGGAGCCCAGCAGGTCGAGGCTGCGGTGGCCAGGAGCGGCCACTGCACTCCAGTC
>CAUYQG010087524.1:0-43169 GCA_963574415.1 Tarsius wallacei
GCATGGTAGCGCACGCCTGTAGTTCCAGCCACTTGGAAGGCTGAGGCGGAAGGATCGCCGGAGCCCATCAGGTCGAGGCTGCGGTGGCCGGAAGCGGCCACTGCACTCCAGTCTGGGCAACAGAGTGAGACTCCAACTCAACAACAAAAAAAAGGTCCAAAAAATGTTAGCTGGGCATAGTAGGGTATGCCTGTAGTCCCAGCTACTTAGGAGGTTGAGTTGGGAGGACTGCCTGAGCCCAGGAGTTTGAGGCTGCAGTGAGTTATGATCGTGCCACTATAATCCAGTCTGAGTCAGCAAGACCCTGACTCAAAAAAAAAAAAAGAGTGCTAATTAATGAAATACCACCTATTGGATACAATGTATGGTGGGTTCACTTAAAGTCCAGACTTTTTTGCCACTATACAACGCAATCATGTAACCAAAAACTATCTGTAGCCCCTAAAGCTATTGGAATTAAATATTTTTTAAAAGGGTGCTAATTAAACCCTTGTGAGCCTAGAACACATATTTTGTTACCTGCCCACAAAAATGTATTTCCAGTCCCTCACTCCACAGCTTTCGACATTGCAATACCAGCTGAACATTTCTACCCATAAGCCTGCACCTACTCGTTATCATCACACTATCTTCCTTGCTGCAGTCATGCACTCACTGCACATCATGAAAGATTTGTCCACATCATACCAAATTCTGTGGTTTCATTTTGGCACGTTCCTACAGCAAACATTTTTAATTGACCACAGCAAATTACACCAACTTTTACCATATGTTGTCAATTTTCTACCAAGCCCATGTAATGCCTCATACCTAATTTTATAATGAGTCTTCATGTGTTCCTTCAGTTCTGAAGAGGTTTCAAACTCTTTCTTGCAAGCCTTGCAGGCATGCACTCGCGTTCCAGCCAGTTCCTGCCGGTGCTCCCCCATGTGGATGGCCAGCTGACTCTGCAGGGTGAACTCATCCCCACACTCGGAGCAGATGAGGTTCTGGAAAGAAAAGACCACCCATGAGCAGAGTACACTTCTGAAAACCACTGCTTCTTAAAGAACTATTAATAGTCAATATACAAATTATACTTCTGGAACAAGTACTGTTCTCACCTCCCAAAAATGCATTTTAATATACAAAAATCATTTATTTATTGAAAGAAAAAGATAAAAACACTTGAAAAGGGAGAGAGAACAATACAGCTATTGAACAAAGTAAATTCTGTTTCACATTGGTGTTGGGTAACTGGCACCGGGTCCATCTGTTCTGGGAGCACTCCAGGGAAGCAGAATTACCTCAGTAGCACAAAAGGGGGAGGGAAGAATTCAAAGGAAGATTACAGGTTAAGAGACTACCTTACAATAAAATGACAGCAGATGAGTTTGTAAGTAGCTATGGCTCACTCTTCTTTCATTTTTTGGTTTACAAACAGTCTGAACAGAGCACAGACTCACCACGAGGTTTACTGAGCACATGAGCCAGGGACAGCCTGCACTAGGTGTGAAGTATGTAAAATCACACAAAGGATTGAAAGACTTGGTGCCAAAGACTAACAAGGTAAAACAGCTCAACAATCTATGGTATTTCAATTAATAATATTTGGGTATATTTTAATAAATAAATATGTAATAACATTTCACCTTTAATTTTTTTACTTTTTTAAAAGTGGCTGCTAGAAAATTTTAAATTGCTCATATTTTAACTAGATGATGCTGGTCTAGATGTTCTAGAGCTGGGTCTAGGTTCACCTCAAGACTGCCAATTACCAGCTAATTTGCAAACTTGGGTATGTTGCCCACTCTCAGCCTATAACAAACATAGGATAACACTAACACTTTCACCTACAGGGTTTTTATGGATAGATGCAAGGATGCATGTAAGATGCTGACAGTGTGTGACCCAGAGTAAGCCCTCAATAATAGCTTCAATCAGTAGCAATTGTTGACATAATACAAATTTCAGTTAGTTTACTCATTTGGAGTTCCATGCCACACAGCATTTACTTAAATGATCTTCAAAGTGAACAGTGCAAATATGAACAAACTGTTCATATCAACTGATCTATCAATGAGCATAAATTGTTGTTTCCAAATAATAAAATACATAGATATTTCTTTCTATCAGACTTTCTTCTAATTACTGCATATTCTAGTCTTGTAAAAGTATGTAAACCTCATTAAAATAAGGTAGTTAATTGATTCTACCTAGAACTATACTGCAGAAAAAACAAAGATATATGAAATACTGAGTAATCCAACAATAGCTTCAATTTAAATAATTTTGAATTAGTATTACTGTGTAATAATTTAAGGAAGTAATAAACTACTAGATTACCAGTAAAGAAAATTTGTTCTAGGAAACTGCCAAAAGGAAAAAAAATATAAAAAAATACATGACCTCTACAACTCCTGAATATGTACAGCAAAAGATATATCTTTCATTATCAGTGATCCCACCACATCTCCTCCCTTAAAATTACAAAATAAGTGGGGGGGTCAGGAAGATGGTGGCTGAGCCAGTCTGACTAGGCGAGTCCTGGTGTGAGTGAGTGAGTGCATGGAAAATTTTGTGTACGTGCTGGTGAGCAAGTGGACGTGTGAGTGGTTGACTGAGGGCTACGGAGCTAGCTGCCAGGACTCTCCTGGTGAGGCGGCTAGTGCGACAGCTACTGGGCTTGGACTCTAGTGAGTCACGGGACGCAGAAGCCAAGCACTTTTTTTTTTTAATTTGATCAACAAAACCCTTCCTGGGAAGAAAATGCTGGGAGAGACTAAGAAGGGGCTCATGAGCAAGTGGCCAGGGTCCTGGTGCAACAGCTGGTGCTGCTGCTTCTCTGCTTGGTCCCTGGCTCTTCCCAGGTTGCAGAAGCCGAGTGCCACTTTTTTAAAAATAGACAAAAGTTTTCCTGTGAAAAAGCAGCAGGGACAGACTACAGCCACAGGCTCTGCCTCACCACTGCAGCAGGAGAGACTACCAGCTCCAGGTTTTGCCTCACCACTTCAGTGCCTGGCCGAGCACTAGCAGCAGGGCTGCAGAGGGAGCTCAGAGGCAGATTGTCATCAAGGAGGACAAGAGAGGCACCCCACCATCATTCTGAAGGCAGGGCAGGAAAGTGCTCCCACTTGCTCACCATGGAGCAACAGACCCAATCTCTGTGACTGGCGGATCAACTACTTAGGGGTTGATCGTGACCAAGAGGCAAAATCCTGAAAGCACAAACTTTGGAAGGACCTGACGAGTGCTGAGTCCCAGGCATCCCACCCCTTACCCTGATCAAGCTGTGGGACAAAAGGTGTGGCCAGAAAGGAAAAGGAAGGACTCCAAAGAGATCAGTGGTGAGTCCAGGACTGAGGCAAACCCCCTCCTACCCAGCAATCCTCTGAATGTCGGACACACACAGCTGGGCCACAGAGAGGGACAAACCGAGGCAGAGCCTGGATGTCACTCACAACAGGAGAACTCCATCCCAGAATAGGCCTGGCTGGGGCACTCCCGGCGAGTACATACCTGGGGAAGACAGAATCTTGCACCTCCCCACTGGAGATCTCCCTGACCAAAGGACAGTGGGAGAGGAGGACTGCAACCCCACCAGTTCCACTGCCCCTCCTCCTTCCCTGATCTGGACAGTGAGGAGAGAGTGAAAAAGATGGATTTGCAGAAGAGACCTGATTAGAGGGACAATTAAAGAGTCACCCACAAACAGGCAGGCTTTCTGGGGTTTTTTAAATTTTTTAATATTTTTTTAATTAAAAAAAAAATTTTTAGCCTGTTTATTAGTTCATCTATTTTTAAAATATTTTTCCTTTGTGCATGAATATGTATGTGAGGGCGTGATGTGCATCCCCCCAAAATTTTTAAATTTTTTTCTTTTTCTGTTTCTTTCTTCTTTTAGGTTGTTCTCTGTTTACGTGTGAATGTGAATGATTGAGAGTTAATCTTTCAATTTTGTTGTTGGTTTGTTTTTCCTCATCTGTTCTTCTGGGATTTTTTAATTTTCATTTTTTATAGTTTAAGGTGTGTGTCAATATATGTGTAAGGGTTCGATCTAAATTCATTTTTTTTATTTTTATTTTCCCAGTCTTTCTGTTTTACTTCTCCAATCACTTTGTGCTAGGTGCGTCTGTGTGTGTTCAGTTTTCTGGGGTATATTGTAGTTACTATTTGTTTTATTTCACTTTTTGTTATTATTCCAGTTTGTTTTGGTGTGTATATGAATGTCTGTGTGTGTATGTGTTCAATTGTTTTTTGCGTTGGTTTCTGCATTGCACCGTTATATAGAGTAGTGGTGGGCAGTGGGTCTCAGGAAACACATACCACAATAAGTGAACATTGTAATTTGCAAGTAGTTTCTGAAACCTAGAGTCACACCCCCTACTTTATCCAACTTTCAAAAACTACAAGAGACAGCAAAGCTTCCCATTCACTGTCCTATTTCAAAATAGAACAAATCCAGAGCACGGACCAGGAGAGAATAGAAGGCTGAGCAAACATCAGAAGGGGAAGCCTCTCCCACTGACACCGAATAACAGAACTAAAGAGAAAAACAAGAGATCTGCCGGGCTTGGTGGCTCAGCCTGTAATCCCGCGCCTTTGGGAGGCTGAGGTGAGTGGATTGCCTGAGGCCGCGGGTTCGAGACCCGCCTAGGCAGGTGAGACCTCATCTCTACAATAAATCAAAAAATTAGCCGGGCGTGGTAGCGCACGCCTGTAGTTCCAGCTACTTGGAAGGCTGAGGCGGAAGGATCGCCGGAGCCCAGCAGGTCGAGGCTGCGGTGGCCGGGAGCGGCCACTGTACTCCAGTCTGGGCGACAGAGTGAGACTCCAACTCAAAAAACAAACAAACAAACAAACAAAACACCGCTCAAAGAAATCCAAGAAGACACAAACAAATGGAAAAATATTCCGTGTTCATGGATGGGAAGAATCAACATTGTTAAGATGTCTATCCTACCAAAGGCAATCTACAAATTCAACGCAATACCCATTAAATTACCAACATCATTCCTCTTAGACCTGGAAATGACAATAGAGAAATTCATATGGAAACATAGATGACCATGAATAGTCAAAATAATCCTTAGCAAAAGAAACAAAGCAGGAGGTATCATACTTCCAGACTTCAAACTTTACTATAGGGCAGTTTTTTTTCTCTAAAATCCCAATGTATTTATCCTGTCACATTATGAATTCTGAAATACATATCAAATATTTTTGGGTATAATTTGGTGACATACATTTTTTAAATTTAGATTTAAATTTATTTTTTAAATTTAAATTTGTAATAATCATCATTTTAAGTGATTCTTTAGGTAAAATGACACCTGAAATCATTGAGATAGAGACTCTTATTGCCGTAATTTCATGTCTAATATCTGCTGGGTAACTGTCAAATCATTTATGGCATAAGACTATGGGCCACACAATGAGTACCAAGCTTTGAACTTAGTAAAGACCTGGGCATATAGTACCAGAGCATATTTATAAAACTGTATTTTAAATTTGCTTTGAAAATACAGTGAAGATTGCAAGTAGAATCGTAGTTTTGAAAATGTTACTCCTGTTACAGCTTTCCTACCACATTTGCATAATTGAGAGTCAGACAACTTTTTTCTTTTTTTGAGACACCGAATTTATCACTCCCAATCTGCAATCTGGAAATCAATAGTGTTCTCCTGGCACCTTCTAACATCATGCAATTAAATACTTGAAATGCAAACTTAGCTTAAAATTGTGTTGAGTGAGCTGGCCACAGCTGTTTTAGAATCTGCAGCCAATAATAGTAAGAACATATTTGTGAGGAAAGTGAACAGATATGACTGAAGTGCAAGACGAACCAGAAACCATATCAGTCAGCTATTGATCTGAGAAGTATAGTTTTAAATAAATAATTTTTGTCTCTCTAATTCTTCTTGACGAAATACATAAGTGAGAGGATAACATTATTGTGCAACTCACAGTCAAATTGCAAGTCATTCAAAATAATAAAAGCAACTCTGTGTTTAGCTCACAAAAATGTTGAAAAGTATGCATAAATTAATGTATCTATTGCATGCACACAAATGTTGTATTTTATATATGAAATAGTTAATTTAAGACTATGAATTTGTAATTCTTTTACTTGATTTATTTAACAGTTAAAAATCACTCTGTTAGGATCTAATACTTTTATGTTTTACATACATTATTTCATTTAGTCCTCACCACAAACCTATGAGTTACATAACGAGACACAAAAAGTTTAAGTAATATATCCAATTTCACATAACAAATAAATCATAGTCAAGATTTATTCCTGGGTAATGTGGCACCAACTTTTCACTTACTGTTTCATGTGAAACTGAGACCCAAAGAGGATAATGCCATAGAGAAACATATGTTGTTAAATAAAAATGATGGAGATGTTTCTAGCACTGAAGATGATTGTTTTTACTGGAAAACAATGTATGTGTTGTGTTTATATAGTGTGTGTGTGTGTGTGTGTGTGTGTGTATGTGTGTGTGTGTGTTCTTGTCTAAGTAGTTGCTTTCAGGCTGTCAGATTTTGACAGGAGGTCTTTTCTATATATATCCTGAAAGACAGACTATAACAAGGAAAGGTTCTCTGCCGTATGCAGCATAATGTGGACTGAGTTTGGCTGCTGAACGTGGGGTAGTGCCTTAAATTGAAGAAGACCAACTGTGGGAAATGTGCAGTTACATGTTGAAATTGCCTTTCCATCTGTGAGCCTGGCACATGCCCTCTGAGACAAGATAAAATCTTACTGAGCAAGAAGTTCTCAACTATCAATCACTCTGTAAAGAAACTGATAGGGAGATAGGACATAAAGAGAAAAAAGTTTTATTTTATCTTCCTGGGAACATCTGTAAGGTTTAGACTCTTTCTTAGCAACATGGAGATGCTAAGAATATTTCTGGATGTGAATCTTTACAAATTGCTCAGATCAAGAGACAGAGAAGGTGCTAGGAATCTTGTGATCTTGGTATGGCAACTTAGATATGTGGGCATCAATGGTCCTCATCAATAAATCAAAAAACAATAGATGCTGACAAAGATGCCGAGAAAAGGGGGACACTTCTACACTGTTGATGAGAGTGCAGGCTAATTCAACCTCTATGGAAAGCAGTGTGGTGATTCCTTAAAGTACTAAAAATTGACCTCCATATGGTCCAGCAATGCCTCTCTTGGGAATGTACCTGGAGAAACATAATTTGTTGTACAAAAAAGACACCTGCACACACATGTTTATAGTTGCACTATGCTCTATAGCAAAAACATGGAACAAACCCCACTGCCCATCAAAAGTGAACCAGATAAAGAAGATGTGGTACACATACATGATGGAGTATTGTGCAACTGTAAAGTAACACAAAGTCATGGAATTTGCAACAAATTGGATGGAGTTGGAAACCATTATACTTAGTAATTGTTCACACAAACAAAGAACTGAATACCAAATGTTCTAACTCATAAGGGGGACCTGAACATTAATCACATTAGCACAAGGGAGGAATGGGCAGTTGATGGACATTGCCAGGAGAGGGGAGGGTGGGGGGAGGGAGGAAGGCTGTAGCATCACAAAGCTTATCTCATCCTAAACCAGGGGATGTGAGGGCCAGTTGGAGGTCCAAATTTCACCTGCATGTAGCCTGCTTGTGTAACTAATCCTGATGTATACCCCACATGCCCATAATAAAAAAAGAGTGATCATTTCTAGAAGTATTTGAAAGCATTCATTTGATTTACTTTGATTTGTGTCAACATCATATTTTCGGCCAAACTGTTGACTATTAAAAAAAGCAGTTTGCCCTTTCTGAGGTAGACATGGCTACCTCAGTGCCATCTAACAGAGTGTCTGTGAGAAGTAGACTGGCCACACAAGAATACTGGTGTTTGAGTAGGAGCAAAGCAACATAATTAGAAAAAAAAAAATTTTTGAGGGACTGGTTCTGAATATCTCTTAATTCATTAGCTTGAAACATCTCAGAGAAATTTAAGGAAATATTTTGAGGCAATTGATTTTGGATTTAATATTAGAGGTGGACTCATGACATAAAAGGTTTATATTTTTAATAAAATGAGTATAAATGTCCATACTTACAGTTTTTTAAGACTCATTTCATAAGGATTAAATACATACAATAAAACCAAGTTTTAGAAAATTAACATGACAGTCTAAAAAACATACAGATTTAGAGTGGTGGGACTATTCAGAAGGCTGACAATACTCTTACCCATAGCCATATAATGATACCAAAATTACTCAAGTTTAAATCTCTGATATTATATGAACTTGTAAATAAATAAATCTAACACTAGAGTTTCCATCAATAAGAACAACAAATCTCTGTCCACTTTAAGTTTGAACTTTACTTACCACTCAGTAGGAAAAAGGGGAAATATAGCCACTGACTGTTTACATCAATATTCAAAAATGCTAAAGCACTTTATTTTTACTCTGCCTTTCAAAATCTCTAGGAGTCAACTTTATTTTCTATTCTGTATAATGCATAATTTCAATATCAATTTTTTGTGTTAATAAAAACACTTTATACTAAATAACAATTTCTAATAGGCTGTAACATTATTTACTAGATTTCAATAGATTTCCACAGCAGAACATTGTACATGATTACATTATGGCACTTATTGTATATTTTTAATTTCAGTTATTTTTTTCTTTAAATACCTTACCCTTCATTGTTTTGGAACATTCAAGTAGAATGAGAGAGTCCCAGATGTGACCAGCTAACTGAAGATATCACCAAAGATGAATCTTCTATGTTACACTTTGGACCACCAGATGGACAAGTGTGCAGTCAATGATTTGTAAAGGACAGAGCAAAACTTTTGGATGGAAAAATACCATGATTTTAAATCTCAATGTCTCCACGTTTTAGCTAGGTAACATTGAGCAAGTCACTGCAATAATATGAAATTCAGCTGTTTCATTTCTAGGACTGGGGTAATTTCCTAGTGTACAATTAGGATTACAGTTAATGTATCAATTAATAGTCAAATAAAATCCCAGATGCTAACAGCTTAAAGCAACAAGTATTTAATTAGCTTTTGTTCTGTGGGTGAGCCAGGTGATTTCTCTAGTCTGGGATGGCTAGGCTAGGATTGAATGAATTAGAATGGACTCAGTCATGTCTGGACTCAGCTGTAGTGTCTGGAGAAGTTGGAATCTCCCTTTTTATGGCCTCCCATCTTCCAGGAAGTTATCTCAGAGGATGGAAAATTTTCCAGGAAAAACAACCAGTCAACCCTAATGTGCAAGCACCTCTTAACTGTCTGCTGTGATCAGTGTTGCTAAAATCTCTTTGCCTAAAGTAAGTCACATGGTCAAGGAGCAACTAGGCAGAAATATAAACTCTTCTTCACATAAGCACCTTCAAATAGTTTGTAGTCATTTTTGTTTCAATTTCTTATTGCATGATTTTGAGTATTACTAAAAATAAATGCACAAAGTTTGTCATGTAATAGGGGTTAAATGCATGTTATTATTAATGTAGTTTTCACAAGTCATACATTTTATCACTTTATGATTTAACAAACATTTATTAAGAACATGCTGTCCATAAGGCTTTCTCAATTACAATCATTTTTATCTTTTAAGGTTCTGATTGTGTTTTATCAGATATGGAAAGTTATTCTGACATCTTTGGCTCTCCCAAATTTATTTCCTTTTTGAGTTCCCAGCCTTATCACAGCCTGTGGCAAACACATTTATAATATGTGTACACAAATATATTTTATCTTATGACTTATTTCATGACTTAAAATTTTCACCATTCCCTCCCAATGAGTTTTTAATGCCTTTGAATAAAAGAAGATTGAAATCAAATTTCCAACCCTATTTTACACCACTGCATTCAACACACCAGTCTGGAACAATAAACATGGAAGGTGGTATTGTGACATGAGACTCTAGTCCTGGGTTTGAGAGCTGACTCTCTGACTAGCTTTGCGACTATGGAAAGTTATTCAGTTTTCTATACTTCAAGTAGAAAAAAATATATCTTCAAGAGCATCTTGCCGGGCTCAGTGTCTCAGCCTGTAATTCCGTGCCTTGGGAGGCTGAGGTGAGTGGATTGCCTGAGCCCGCGGGTTCGAGACCCGCCTGGGCAACTTGGCGAGCCCTCATCTCTACAATAAATCAAAAATTAGCCGGGCATGGTAGCGCACGCCTGTAGTTCCAGCTACTTGGAAGGCGGAGGTGGAAGGATCGCCTGAGCCCAGCAGGTCGAGGCTGCAGTGGCCGGGAGCGGCCACTGCACTCTGGTCTGGGTGACAAAGTGAGACTCCAACTCAAAAAAAAAAAAAAGCATCTGACAAAATAAAAATAATTAACTTCCCAGACTATTTATTATCACCTCAACTTCTTTTAAACACATTTCTCAACTTCTTTTAAACACATTTCGCAGTATCGCATCTCAATTGTTCATATAATGTTTTCTACCCCAAATATGCACATTGCCTCTTAAAACCTTTAGGAAATTTCACATCACTTCTTAATAATCACCTCCTCCAAGTCATCTTTATGCTTTTTTTTACATTTCAAGCTAATATATGTTTTTATTTTTTTGCTTCTAAACACGTTAATATTCTGGTAATACTACTTACTTTTATAGTTATGTTCTCTATATACTTTAACTTTTAAAAAGAAACTTAATTAACGTTGTAATGCACGCTTATCTTAAAAGTTATATGGATTAGAAACACTTGCAGAATGAAATTTTATGGACAATTGTCATAAAAGCCATGAAAACAGTAATAGAAATTCTCACAATTAACCTTCGGAACTCTACAAATTAAAAAATACTTACAACAGTCTTGTGAGCCTTTTTTTTTTTTTAAATGACTTAACCTCAATAGGAATATTGTGCTTTCTAGCGTTTTAAGTTGCCCCGATGCTGGCTTCCTCTCCTCAACTCTGGTGTGGCTTTGAGGATCAACAGCCTTGCAATTACAGTAATTGCAAAATGAGCAAAGTAGAAGTCAGTGGAGGGAGTAAAACTGATATGGGCCTCCCCAAAAAGCCACATCACTTAAGAATTGTCACTATTAATCCTGTCTGGAATTTCAATGTAATAATGCTTATCACAGGATTTATCTTTATTTGTCCTGAGCCAGTACTTGCTCTGTGAAAATAGTCCTATCTTCAGAGCGTTTGCTGAAACAAAAAAAATCAGTGGCAATTGTTTAATGTTGCAACTTTAAGGGGATAACAATACCAGTTTGGGCAGACAAAAAAAAAATCTAAGAGTAAAACATAGAGAATGATATCTCCATAGGAGGTAGCTCTAACATATTCCTGGGACTCTAGAAGACTAGTCACAAGCACACAGGTAAGTACATGTCCTAAAAAGACATTGGCCACCATTGGTGACTTATTTTTGGCTGACTCGAAGTTTTGCACACAAGAAATGAAAGATAAGACAGGGATATAGGCTGGAGCACTGAAGCACTGAAGGCATATCCAGCATGCACACAGAGCCCCTTAATAAGGGCTAAGTGACTGACTGGCTTAAAAAATTTAAGGGCATCGTTGTCCAATTATGTGGCAATGAAAACAACAAGTAAACAAAAACAAATGCCAGACAACCATATTGGAAAGAAAGGAGTAAAACTTTTTATGTCTGCACATCAGATAGTTTTATACATAGAAAATCCCAATGAATCCACAAAATTATTGTTAAAAATAATACTATTAGGCTGGGCTCCGTGGCTCAGCCTGTAATCCTGAGCTTTGGGAAGCCGAGGTGAGTGAATTGCCTGAGCCCGCGGGTTTGAGACCCGCCTGGGCAACTTAGTGAGACCTCATCTCTACAATTAAAAAAAAAAAAATTACCCGGGCGTGGTAGCACACACCTGTAGTTCCAGCTACGTGGAAGGCTGAGGCGGAAGAATGGCCGGAGCCCAACTGGTCAAGCCTGCGGTGGCCGAGGGGCATGCCACTGCACTCCAGTCTGGGCGACAGAGTGAGACTCCAACTCAAAAATAATAATAACAATAATAGTAATAATAATAATATTAGATATAATAGAATGAATTATTTCTGTATGGATGCAAGATACAAAATTCATATATAAATATTAATTATGTATACTATCTACCAACAGACAACTTGGATATAACATTTAGAAAACAATTTTATTTTTAATATCTTCAAAATAATTAAATATTTAGGAAAAATCTGGGCAATATAATTTCAAAATTTGTGCACTGAAAACTGCAAACATAATTGAAAAAGGTTAAAGAAGACCCAATAAATGGAAAAACATCATATTTTAATGGTTCAGAAAAAAATATTATTAAGATGGCAACACTGCCCCATTTGATGAAGACATGCATCATGATCCCTGTCAAAATCCAAGCTGTGGTTTTTGCAGAAATTTGCAAGGTATCTCTAAATTTCAACTGAAAATTTAAGAAACTCAGAATAGTCAAGTTATTCTGAAAAAGGATAGAGTTGGAGATATCATATCTCTCAGTTTCAGAACTTACTAAGAAGTAATGACACTCAAGAAAAAGGTACACCTCTACAAAATCCAGTGTAAAAAATAACCAAAAATTGATCAAATAACTAAAAATGAGTCATAAATCTAAATGTCAAGATTTTAAATTATAAAATACTTAGAAGAAAAAATGGGAATGAATCTTTATAATCTTTGGTTAAGTACAGATCTTTTTTAGGCACAACATATGTGCAAACAACAGAAGAAATACAAGATAAGTTGGACTGTATCAGAATTTAAAACTGGTGCAAAAAGATACCATGTGAAAAAGCAGCCCACCGAATGGGAGAAAGTACTTGCAGATTTTATGTTTGATAATGAAATTGTGTCTAGAATATATAAAAACAACCTTTATAATCAATAAAAAGAAGACAAATAAACAACCCGATTAAAGCATGAGCAAAGAATTTGAAGAGATATTTCTTCAAAGAAGATATAAAAATTACCAATATGCACATGAAAAATGTCTAACATCATTAGCTATTAAAAATGCAAAACAAAACTACTATACATTACCCCTTCATATACACTAGGGTGATTAACAAAAAGACAGACAATGACAAGTTTTGGTAAGGATGTCAAAAATAAGGCCTCTTATATACTGCTGGCTTGAATGTAAAATGGTACACTTTGAAACAGAATTTGGTAATTCCTCAATGGAATAAATACACTGTTATCAAACGATCCAGCAATTTTATCTCTAAGTATAGACCCAAAGAAATTAAATTTTATGTCCACACAAAAATCTTAGATGAATGATCATAACAGTGTTATTCATAATAAGCAGAATGCAGTAACAACTCAAATGTCTATCAAATAATGAATGGATAAACAAAATCTTGCATATTCATACAATAAAATATTATTCAGCAATAAAAAATGAAGTACTGATACAACTACAACGTATGTGAAAACATCATCCCGACTGAAAGAAGCCAGTCATAAAAGACCACACATTGTGTGATTTCATTAATATGAAATGTCTAGAAGAGGAAAATTCATAGAGACACAAAATACATCAATAGTTTCCAGGGGTTTGGGGACTGAGTGAATGAAGAATGACTGCTGATGGGTATAGTGTTATTTTTTTTTAAGTGATAAAAATGTTCTCAAGTTAGACATTAATGAATACTCTACAATTCTGTGCATATACTTAACACCACTTAACCTCAACCTTAAGGATGAATTTTATTGTATGTGAATTATATACCAATAAAGCTGTTATCAACAAATAGCATGGATTGTTTCTCCTCTGATCTAATTACTTCTACTTTGCCTAAGTCCACTCCTAAATATAATATTTTATTTTACATACACTTTCAGTTTTTGCATTCAAAACTTTTAAACTGAAAATGCACAAGTTTTGAATGCTATTGTGTGCTGTATACATAGGCACATCTTTAAGTATGTGCATATAGATCCCAAAACTTCTTATTTTCCTTAATATTTAATTATTGTCCTATTGCTGGACAATTATATACTCTGAGGCATTTTTCTAGATCACATTAAACCACAGTGAATAATAGCTTTGAGTATAAATTCTTGAACACTTACTCAAGTATTCCTGTAGAACAGACATTGGGAAATATTAAAAAGTTATTTTTAAATGAGACTTTTAAAACAGGGAATATTCCCCTGTTGATTTTTATAATTTCTCCATATTTTTCCTTATGAATAAATGCTTATTTATTTTGGATTCATAACCATCACATATTCAAGGTTTTTAAAAAGATTAAAGAGTATATTTTTTAGAATGTTGAAGGTTCTGATTATCGAAAATTGTAATCTTTATCATGACCTCAGCTTTTCTGAGTCAATATCATTTATTTCACATTAAAATTTCCTAAAACAATAAGTTACAAATGAAAGCTATTTGACTATTATTTCCGAAATGAGTACATGTACATCAATGGAGTGTTACAGTCTCTCTTCCAGTCCCATGTTGGTAAACACTAGGTGTACACTGCTGACCTCTAAACTTTAGTGTCAACATAGGTATTTCTCCTAAGGTCCAGATTTGCCTAACCACACTGCACTTTTTGGGTTGTGAAATAAATCAATTAGCATATAAACAAATAAATGATCCCAATTTTGCCTCACTTATCTTTATTTCCATTAAAGTATGGCACAATAAAAGACCCAGTAAATATACCATATTGTCTAATATGCTAAGCAGAAATGTTTGAAATGAAAATTTTCAGAGAAAATTTCTCTCCAAATTCCTTCACTCCAGTGATTTAAATAACCTCAAAGTTTTAATATCATTCCAACACCATTCATAGTGACATTTTAATCTTGGCTTAGAATCCTGTTCGTCATTTTGGTGTTTGCAGATCTCATAACTTAGTCTCTGATTTTGCCAAATACTGCTCTGCACTGGATCCTGCTGCAGCAGCCAGGAGACCAGATGCAAGAAGACATCATGGCAGGTGTCATGTTGGTTGGCTAGAGAATCAGTATTCTTTTCTGTGAGGTTTATATTGCATGCAGAAGTGGTTGTTCTTCCCTCTCTTTTGTGAGACAGTTGCTATATTTTTGTACTTTTTGTTGATGTTTAAATATTAATAATTTACTGAATTTCTTCTGCTACTCTCTTTGTGTCTTTTTTTAATGAATAGTAACTTCCTCTTATGATAGTGATGAGAAATAGAGAGAAATGCAATTTGGGGTATAATATTCTTCCTTAAATAATACAGTGCTTACAAACGTTACCTCAGAATTCCTTCAGTAAATACTTCTGAAATAATGTCATTGTATTAGTCAACTTATGTGTGCATTATATAGCCCCCAAATAAATAAATAAACTACAATACTATCTTTCTTTGAGGGGACATAAGATCTAATGATTCATTAAATTGCATTAAATATTGCCTCTTGTATACATCCACGACTTTAGATTCTTATATGCATTATCTAATGATTCCTTCACAAAAAAATCAGCGAAGTCGGCAAACAGTAATCAATTTCTTACAGCCTCCCTGCTTTGGTATGCCCTCTGCACAGAAAAGCCAATACACTAAGAGAGTAGTCATTGTAGTAAGGAAAGAGTTTAATAACTTCAGGCCAGACAAGAAGGAGAATGGTAGTTATTTCTCAAATTTGTTTCCCTGATAACATAGAGGCTAAAATTTGGCTGATATGGTGCTAAAATATTGGAATCACAGTTTTGTTGGGGATAAAAAAGATTTGCTTATTTTCACAAAAAGATGTGCCTTCTGTACTAGAGAAGACAAATTTTATAAGATAAAAATCAATTTTCACTTGAAAAACACTTACAATATGAATGATCTAAACGAGATTGTACTGTTGAAAAAGACACAAGCAATAGCAAAAAAATCAAATCTCTATATTTTATTTTATTATTTACCAGTTTTTTTCATATCTAATTTGATCATGACTGCATTTACACCTAACACCAAAAAATTTATTGTTATGTTTTTCTATAAAATACAAACATAGGAAAAATGACACATATGTGAAGGAGGTGAGATTTAAACTAAAACATTAGTTTATCCAGCACGTGGTCTTGAGTAAATTGCACACCTTTTCTGTTTTTGAATATGTATCTTTTCTTTCATTGTATCCTTAGAAATCAAGACAATCATTTCTTACCTGGATGAATTTTATGACTTACGCAAGCCACATGGCAAATAGTAGTCACTCAGTCAATACAAATCTTAATCCTTCTTTTCTCTCCTTTCCCTCACCATCACTTTGAATATATTATGGATTAGTTTTGTATTTTGAAGTCTAAAGCAAAACTTTATTGTGTAAGGAAGTGGGATTTTGTGATTATTACAGGGGCACTATTCTGCTTAAATAGCTTATATGATAAAGTAGGAAATTAAATTAAAGTCAAGGCAATCAATTAATAACACTTTTCCACTGGACTGACTACTTCCTGGTAGTCAAAAATAAGCATAATGACAATACAACTTTCATGTCTCCTTTGTTACAAACTTCGTAGATAGAAACAAAACATCTAGAAAAATTACATTTATATAAACTGAAAGTGATAGAAATATTTATATTTACTTGGATTTATATCACTTCTGAATGATGCAAATTGTCTTTAGTAAATTTTTAGGCTCCATTCATGTATTCTGTAACTAAAAACATAAATTTTTTTTTTTTTTTTTGAGTTGGAGTCTCACTCTTTTGCCCAGACTGGAGTGCAGTGGCCGCTCCCGGCCACCGCAGCCTCGACCTGCTGGGCTCCAGCAATCCTTCCACCTCAGCCTTACAAGTAGCCGGAATTACAGGCACGCGCTACCATGCCTGGCTGATTTTTTGATTTATTGTAGAGATGAGGTCTCGCCAAATTTCCCAGGTAGGTCTCGAACCCACGGGCTCAGGCAATCCACTCACCTCAGCCTCCCAAAGCACGGGATTACAGGCTGAGCCACAGAGCCCGGCTTTTTCTGATTTTTCAATCTGAAGAATACTTTAAAATGGTGTCACTTAGGGTATTAAAAATAAATAATTAACATGATTTTGGGTAGAAGAACTCAGGGAAGCCTGAAACTTAGTAAGACATGCAATCTTCTCTGCAGGTCCCCCATGAATCAGACCTCAATATTTCCTGCTCCTTCCACATGAGACCCTTTGTGCCTACAGGGATCATAATACTTTGAGCCTCTCCCAAACACTTCAACAGTCTCTTTGAGAGATTTACAAGAAACTTGTAATTAGTTTTGGTAATTAGCAATGGGTATACTTTTTTCAGAAAGGTTCTCAGTTCCCCAAGCCAGCACTGTCACTGCTACTATAGATGAAGTGATAATTACTTTCTGAGGGGAGGTGAGGTCACAAAATCACAAATCTATATCTGATGGTATAGCTGGCTCCCTTGCTCATGTAATGGCCGGGATAACCTTCACACTGAACCCACACTTCTGGTAGAAAAAAGAAGTCCAATGAATATTCTGTATCTTCCTTTTTTAAAATTTTCTTGAAACAGAGTATTGCTTCATCACCAAGGCTGGAGTGCAGTGGTACAATCATATTGCACCATAAGTCTAACTCCTGGGCTCAAGCAATCTTTTTGCCTCAGCCTTTCCAATAGTGGGACTAAAGGCAAGCAGCACTGTATCAAGGTTGATATTTTCTATTTCTTTTTGAGTTGCAGAGTTTGTGAGGAAGGTGCTCATGTCTTGAAAAGGAGTCTTCAGGGAGTAGAAACAGTTCCAGTGGCAAAGCTAATCAAAGAGGAAAAAGAATTTCTTAGTTATGAGCTGAGTTAGTTAAGAGACAAAAATTCTAGATAGTATGCCAATCCCTGATGGTCCTAGATTAATTGAATAAAAGTCTCACTGAGGATTATTATTGGTGAATAATTCAAGTGATAATGAAATCCGATATGTCATTTTTAAGATGCTTAAGTTTTGTAGTAATGAAGCAAATATGCTGTTCACATTACTTTTCACAAATTATAGATTAAAATTTCAAGATTAATATTATAGATGTGTTTATAATGCCAACATGCTTATGAGTACAATTAGGATGAAAGTGTAAGAATTACCTAATCCTGTGCAGAAACCATGCAGTGAACTTGTTTCTGAAATAAAAAATATTATTTTTTATAAATCTAAGTTTAAGATCCACTTGGTGGAGATATTAATTGTCTCTACTCACACATCCGTAATCTGATGATTATGGGGAGGTTGCATATTCCCTTGAAATTAGGAGCACATTAAAGATAACATAATTATGGACATTAGGAAACAGTTGTCAGGACCAAATGTATATTATGGTGCTTCCTAACATCAATCTTAAACTCATGACTCATTTTCCTATTGTTTAAATATGCACTGTACACAATTTTTTTTCTCCAGTTGTTGTTTACATTCTCTTGTACTTTAATGTTTCTTACCAATCTCACATTATTTCTAATAGTTGCTCTTAATCCAGGTATTAGTAATAGATAATTTAGCCTGAAATTAGTAATAATTAGTTTCTAATGTTTCATAGTTTAGGGTCATTGTAATATTGCTTGATAATTTTATTTGACAGATACCACTATATTTTTGTTCCTGAAATGAGAGCAAATGAATCTCTCTGGTGCCAATATTAAGTCAATTTTGACTTGACTAAATATTAAGTCAAGCTTGCATTCATAAAATTCACTTGTCCATGGAGCCATTTCCAGTTGCATTAGTCTGTAATTAATGCACTACATTTTATTAGGATCTTTGAGGCATTTTAAATATATAATAAAACTTTACACCAAAACGGAAGCCAATGTTATACTTTAAAATACCAGCAACATCAAATAAAATGACAAGCTATAAAAACAACTGAAAGACAGTGGGTGCCAAAAAATGTGCACACATTTTAAGAAAGGAAAAAAACTGTTTAAAATTGTAATACTCAATATTTACCTGCCTATCGCATGGTGACACTAGCACTCACTTGATTAATGCCATCTTTTGAGTGAACGTCAATACAACTTTGAAAGTAAAACAAAGATAACAGTTCTTAAATTGTGTATACATTTTTTGGCACCCCTGGTAGAGGTCTAGATTACTTGAAAACACAACTGATGTAGTGTTAGTGTAACACAGTGCTTAGTGCACTGTCTTTGTACACAGCCAAGGCAGGTTCGAGTCCGCTCTGTGAATTTAGGCAGATCATGGAACTTCTCTGTAAGGTTTCTATGTCTTGACAATCAAAATAATGCCAATGTCCACTTCATTTACTTTTGAAAATCAAAGAAGGTATCACAAGTACAGTGTCCTAGCAGTCATTTAAACATTATAAGCACTATTTAAAGTTTGTATATTCAACTCTGGGAAGCTTCCTAGCAAAATAAAACCTTAAGAAAGTATTTCTCTATGAGAATATTTCATTTTATTGATATAAATGGGACACATGCTGTATGTCCCCATACTGGATCCTCTGACTCTGATGATATCCATCAGTGGGAATTGGCAGAATGATCTTCAGATATTTGGCAATAGGGATGATTCCCATATCTCAGACTGGAGTTACAATCCTGGGCATTTTATCTCTCCTTACCATTATCTGTTCCTTTACTACACTGAATGCAGGTTGGGGTCCACATTTTCATTCTCAAGCACCCGACTAAAACCACTTTTTGCTTATGCTCTTTAAAGTTGTCCCCAATACCATGACAGTTTTTAGATTGCAGCGATTCCTCAAAGATTTTGAATGCCAATTTGTTTTCTATTCTCACAGAGATAATGTGGTATGTCCACTGGCATCATCTTCCTTTTGATTTCTCTGGACATCTCAATAAGCCTCAAGATTCTTAGGTGGGTATGAGCTTAAAATATGAGCTGTCATGTATAATAGGTTTTTTATTTTCCTCTGCAAGGTTTTGTAATGAGTATCGTTTTTTTCTCATTGTGTAATTGCAAAACAGAGCAAAATATCATCACACATGCAAAACAATTTAGGGTATTGTCTGCTGAGTTTCATGACACAATCACAACTCATGATATGCAGCATTGTAATGTTTGCCGTAGTGTTTCCTGTTTGCCCTCATGATTTGTGCCTGTGACTGCATAAGCTTATCCTGAACAGACGCAAACAGCAGATCAAACATATGAACTGGGACAATCTTTACTCCAGCTACTTTTTACAACTTCTTTTGGTATGTTATTTTACAATAAAAGAAACATATACAATTTATAAGTTTACTGCTCAGTGGAATTTCATGAATAACACACACTGTTGTATGTAAAGCCTAGATTAAGAAAATAGAAAAAAGAAGAAGATAGAATATCACCAGTCTCCAAGTACTTCCCTTGAGTATATTTCAGTTATATATATGTGAGAAGGGGGTTTTTTTTTTTTGAGATTTACATTTATTCTTACATTTAAGAGATTATGTGATTTTTTGTTTCATACCTTACTTTAATGAACTCACATATCAAGAACTCTTTTATATTTTGCTTTTAAAGTTTCATATGGCCAAGCTTGGTGGATCAGCCTGTAATCTCAGCACTTTGGGAGGCCATGGCTAGTGGATTGCCTGAGGCTGCGGGTTTGAAACCAGCCAGGGCAACTTGGCAAGACCTTGTCTGAACAATAAAAAAAAAAATTAGCTGGGCATGGTTGCACGTGCCTGTAGTTCTGGCTACTTGGAAGGCTGAAGTGGAAGGATCATCTGAACACAACAGGTCGATGCAGGGGTGGCCATGAGTGTACCATTGCACTCCAGCCTGGGGTATAGAGTGAGACTTCAACTCAAAAAAAAAAAAAGCTTTCATATGAGTTTTGAGATTGTATTGTTGACATCATTTGCATGACTGTATAACATTCCATTGTGTTTATACCGTTGTGTTAATTGAGGCATTTGATTGTAAATGAGCAGTTGGGTGTTCTTCAGTTTGGGGCCATCATGACTAGTGCTTGTATATGAATTCTGGAATATTTATAAATTTCATGGGTATATGCATACGATTGGACTGTCAGGATGTAGGTTTATATTTGTTCAACTTAATAGGTGTTACCACTTTTGTAAAAGACCGGTGTCAATTTTCATACCTATTGACAGTATCTGAGATGCTTGGTATATCCATATTTTTGCTAAAGCTTTATATTTTTGGCTTTTTTTTGTTTTGTTTTTTTTTTTTTTTGAGTTGGAGTCTCACTGTGTCGCCCAGACTGGAGTGCAGTGGCCGCTCCCGGCCACCGCAGCCTCGACCTGCTGGGCTCCGGCGATCCTTCTGCCTCAGTCTTCCAAGTAGCTGGGATTACAGGCGCGCGCTACCAAACCCGGCTAATTTTTTGATTTATTGTAGAGATGAGGTCTTGCTTGCCCAGGCAGGTCTCGAACCTGCGGGCTCAGGCAATCCACTCACCTCAGCCTCCCAAAGGCGCGGGATTACAGGCTGAGCCACCGAGCCCGGCTAGCTTTTTTGATTTTAGATTTTTGGTGTACAGTGATACTAGGTAGTGGTGTTATTTCAATTTTCATGATTATTAGGAACATTGAAAATTTCCCATGTTTATTATTCATTGAATATAATCTTTTTTGTTAAAGTTTTTGTTAGAATGTTTTATCTATTTTTTATTTTTGCTGTATGATCTGTTAGGATTCCTTATGCTACACACTACTGCTCCTTTCCTCTTTTTGTTTGTTATCTTTATAAAAATTTTTTTAATCTAAAGATATGTGGTACAATTCAGTGTTATTTATACAAATGTTCATTATGCAGTTACCCTTGTTGATGAGGTGTGTCCCTCCCTCCCCTGTCAGTTTCCCTCAACTGCCAATGCCACGCCCCCTCCCCTAGCAGTTTCCCATGACTGCCTATCCCTTCCTTATGCTACTTTTCTCTTTTTTCACTCAGAGTGCATGTGTGTTTGTGAGTTTGTGTATGTGAGAGGGATGAGAGTAAGCACTTATTTAGTAGGATTTAATATGGCATTTCATCCTTATGATTAAATATTTGTACCATTCATGAAATATTTTCTTACTGTAAGACCAAGAAAAATGCATTTCTTTACATTAAAAATTGCATTATTTATTTAAAAAATTTCCCTCAGCATGTCATTTAGTATTGCTTTGTTGTATGGCATGGATAGTGATTGAGGTTGTCTTTTTTCCCCTTATGTACCTAGCATTTATCAGTTTATTCTGAAATGTGGGAATGTGCTTTTTTTCATTAGTTCTCACTTGTCATTGCCTTCCCAGGTTAGCACCATCTTTTCCTTAGTGCTGACTTCTATGAAATATCTGGTGATCATCTCTATCTCTATGTGCATCCTGATGGCTTTGGAAGTCCCACAGAAACACACAATGAAAGTTACTCTTGATGTAAAAAACTGTTAGTAGACTTTTTGCCGAGTGGAATTGTTTGTTACTTAATTTTGAAAAATAATGTGCTGAATTAAAGAATGACCTCCAGGGATTTGGCAATAGGAATAATTTTCTTTTTAGAAACAACAGTTGGAATCATGGGAAATTTTTTTCTTCTTCACCATTATATCTTTCTCTCCCACACTGAATACAGGAGGGGGTCCAGAGATGTAATTCTCAAGCATCTGATTGTAGCCAACATCTTGGTCATTCTCTCTAAAGGAATGCCCCAGACCTTGGCAGCTTTTGGACTGAAAGAGTTTTTAAATAATATTGGATGTGAACTTATTTTGACAGTTGAGAGAGTGGGCAGGGGTCTGTCTATTGGCACCACCTGCCTCTTGAGTGTCTTCCAGAGCATCATGATCAGCCCCATGAACTCCTGGTGGAAGAATCTTAAAGTAAAAGCCCCAAAATATAGTGGCTACTCCATTCTCTTCTGCTGGATCCTCTACACGGGGGTAAATTTTATTTTTCCTGTCTATGCATTTGTCAACTGGAGCGCCAAAAATATCACAAAGAAAAGAGATTTCGAATACTGTGCTACTCTAGGTTATCGCAGCAAAATACTCAACTCACTCTATTCAGCACTTTTTGCATTCCCTGAAATCTTATTATCTGTGCTCATAATATTGTCCAGTGGCTTTATTATTTTTACTCTATACAGGCACAAGCAGCAGGTCCAATATATTCATAGGGCTAATGTTTTCCCCAGATCTTCCCCTGAGTCCAGAGCCATCCACAGCATCCTTGTCTTGGTGAGCACCTTTGTGTCTTTTCACACCCTCTCTTCCATCTTTAGTGCTTGTATTGCTCTATTTCATAATCCCAGCTGGTGGTTGGTAAAGATTAATGCTCTAATTTCTGTGTGTTTTCCAACTGTCAGTCCCTTTGTCCTCAAGAGTCGTGCCTCCACTGTATTCAGATTCTACTTTTTCTGGATAAGAAACAGAAACTATCCCGATCTTATTAGAAATATGTAAACTAAATTTTTTCTCAGCGATCAATTCTTTTTTCTCTCATGGCCTTCAAAATGTCATATTTTTATGGAAAGACCCATATCATTCTAAGGCAAACCTTAAAGGATACTGTGTTTTCAGCTGGCTAATCATGGGACTCACATGGGCTCAACAGAAGTGAATACAGAAGTTGCCTTAATCCTGTTGCATAGTATCCTGCCTAGAGCAGTCTTCATCAGATGTTCCTTGAGGCAAATTAAATGTATAATGTCCTAACTTCTCTGTAAAACTAATGAGTGATTGACCAAATGTTTGTATTCATGGATAAATGCACAAAGTGATGACAAATGCCATGTACTGTCTTTCCACTGAATATTAGTGAAAAAATGGTCTTTGGAAAATGGAAATATTATTATCTTCTGAAACATTGGACAGACCTGTTTTCTCTGCATAGTGTAAGGATAATGCTTCTCTCTTGGGGGAATTTGTGGAAAGGGTTTGCAGTAGTTCCCATTTAAAGTTTAATTTTTCTGTGTTCAGTGTTCCCCAGCTGTAATGCAAACACACTTCTTGTGCAGCATTCATTAGGGCCTCTCTATATCATTCAGTACTGGAACTGGAGTCGAGAGAGAGCAAGTAAAACTGGTGTAATCAGGATGTTCCTACTGCCTGCTCTGAAATGAGCAATACATTTCTTTCCTTTTAAATAAAAATAGACTTTATTTTTTATAATGTGATTAGGTTCATAGCCAAATTGAGTTGACAATATAGCAGTTTCCCTCTTACTCCCTATTTTCACATATGTACAGCCTCAATTTTATCAAAATCTCACAGTAGAGAGGTATGTTTGTTATCACCGATGAACCTTCATGGCATATCTTGTCACTGAAGCCCACAATTTACATTAGATTTCCAAAAGCCAGAGTTTATGCTTACAGCAGTATTGCAATTTACTACTGGTTTCTGTTCAATACACTCAGACTTTAGGTCTTTAGGTCTTTAATTGGATCCATCTAGTTAATTATTAGATCCAGTCTGATACTGGACTCAGTCTAGTGTCTGTTTTGACTTCTGAACCCAGTTTGGTTTAAAACATTTTCCAAACAATCTCAGAAAACAAGAATCTGTGGAGCTTCAGGGTCAGAGAGAGAGAAATCACCCATGAAGATTAAACTCTGACCTTTTCTTTTTCTCTCTCTTGTCAAATTTCTATTTAAGAAGCCTGGGAATCAGTCCCTACAACGTTTTATCAGATGGGATTTTATTAACCTTACACAATAAGGATTACTTAATTTCTTTCCTTTTTTTTTTTGAGTCAGAGTCTCACTCTGCCACCCAGGCTGGATTGCAGTGGCTTGTTCACAGTCACCGCAGCCTTCAACTGCTGGGTTCAGGCGATCCTTTCACCTCAGTCTTTCAAGTAACTGGAACTATGGTGTGCACCACTATGCCCAGCTTATTTCTTAAATTTGTTGTAGAGACAAGATCTCATCATGTTGCCCAGGCTGGTTTCGAACCTATGTGCTCAGAAAATCCACTGGCCTCCGCCTCCCAAAGTGCTGGGCTTACAGATGTGGGTCACTGTGTCCGGCTGAGGATAAAATTCTAACAGACTCCAACATACCATCACATAAAAAAGGAAATAAAAGATGTTTTATGACCCAGCAAAGCCACCTTTTTGGGGAAATTTGCATCTGCATAAAATCCCCTTCCAGGAGAGGTCCACATAAGAGCTGGGCATTTGCTACCTATTCTTTCTCAGGGTTGTCATCTATGAGACTACATCTAAATATCAAGTGACTTCTTTCCAAAGCCTTGAGCTCTTATAACATCTCCAGTGTGATATTTCTTTTACTGATTCCAGAATTCCTTAGTTAGAGCAAATTTTTGAATCCTCTTAAGATTGCAGGTCCTCACTTGCAGATATCCCACTACCCTGGGTTGAACCAATGATTCATATATGGTTTCTTGTAACTTACATCTTACTTAAATGTATATAACCAAGCTGGAATTTAACCACGTCAGGCACACATTCTATGGACAATTTTGGGACAGTGCTGCAGACCTAGGTCACTCATATCTGTCTCAGATTAAGCCTTTCAAATATTTAAGAGTTTGGCATCTTTCACCAATACCCACAATCCCCAGTTGCTGCAAGAGGAGCAAAGGACAAAATGAATTTTTTGGGTACCTTACTTAGACACTCAATGATCCTGGGGATTGCTCGGAGTTCTACTTTGAATATTCCATTTGTTTTGTTTTGAGTTGGAGTCTCACTCTGTTGCCCAAGCTGAAGGGCAGAGGCATGCTCACGGCCAACTCAGCATCAACCTGTTGGGCTCCGGTGATCCTTCCGTCTCTGCCTTCCAAATATCCGGAACTACAGGTGCACGATACTGTGCCCAGCTAAATTTTGATTTATTGTAGAGACGAGGTCTCGCCAAGTTGCCCAGGCTGGTCTTGAACCTGTGGGCTCAGGCAATCCACTCACCTTGTCCTCCCAAAGTGCTGTCATTGCAGGTTAAGATACCGAGTCCGGTCTTTTGTTTAAAAAACTTTAGACATATTAAATTTATCTAAGTTTAACTGAGCAAAGTACAGTTCAAGTTTTAGGAACTCTCCAGAACAAGTAGGCAATCAGAGCATCTGCAAGACTGCCACAATAGGAGTGTCAAGGGGAAGGGGGCCAATGATCTGGGGATTTTGCTTAGGTGGTAAGATGGATTTTTTGACTGTCTCCTCAAAAATAGCAATTCTGTAAAAATTTCTTTTAAATGACTCCCAGGTGCTATTGGAAGTAAGTCTCTTATTTAATTAGTCTCCCTGTAAAATCAGCATTTTCTAGTTGTGCATGCAAATAAATATTTTAGGCTTAAAATTCTCTAGATGTCTGCCAGATTGATCCATAAGTGTCATTTATGAAACCAGCTGATATTTAACTTACAGAAGCTAGTAAAAAATGAGTAATCAGACTGGAATTTCAAAAATGAATAAAAGAGCCTTAATTTTTAAAGTATGCTATACAAAACAAAACCATCAATCCCACAACTGTCAGTACCTTGAATCAGACCTTACTGCCTTGAGATGGAGGCAGAAAGCTAATGTTCAATACAGAGTTCTTTGCGTGACCTTGACCAGAACCTCCAATCCTGAGGCAGATGTAAAAAATAGTTCTTTTTCTGTAACTCAAATTCCTAACCTATAGGATTAAGATGGAAATTCTTCTGAAATGAGCTAAATCAGTTAATAAAATCAAGTTGCTAGCAAAATAATAGTATCAACCAGCTTACTCCATTTTGTTTAAAGCTTCCATCTTAGTTGCCTGCCTGACCTAAGAATCACTCCTCAATGCCTATGTGTGATTACAGTAACATTCCCATGACCACAGAACCCCAGCTTTGTCCCCTTTGGGCAGGTTGTGGGGACCATTTCCTGCTAACTGTTGCCAAACTCCTTAGCCATAAGTTCCATGTAATTGTATGCGTTGTTAACTGAAATCAAATGTTATGCTTTGCAAAACCCCATTGTTACATTTTCATATTTTGTTCTTACATTTTGTTAGTGACCTAACCAAGGTAACTCCATTGTGTAACGATTCTTTTACCTTGTCTCTATGTAACTGCCTTAAACTATATCTTGTTGGCAGAACTCCAGGTACTATTCAGGCACCAGCTATACCTGGGACATGAAATTAATCAAAACTTCCTAAAATCAAAAGTTCCCATTTTGGTTGCCAAGTTGTTAGTTAATGGTTGCTATGGTCACTAAGTTGCTATATAGCCAACACTGCAAATCTTACCTATAAAAGCTTGTCACAAACTGTACTAGTTTGTCAAGAGTTTTTCTGGCATTTGCCTACTCTTGACCTGCACATTAATAAAGGACTCATAATTAATTAGACTCAGCTTGCTGACATGTCTCTTTCTCGCAATTCAGTCATAACACTTCCTTCTAGAAAGAGAGTGTCTGAAAGAATAGCTCAAAATAACTATAGGTCTTCAAGTAAAGGGTAAGATAGTTGCAGACTTTCAATTGAACTCAACACTTCAAATTTATGAATTTATCCTAGAATCAAAGAAAACAAAGTGCTCTGAGATGACCCGGTGCCAAATATTGGAGGAATGTTGATTGGCTCTCTCTGAATTTCATGCACAGCTCCACAAATGTTGAATTACAATACAACCACTAAAGAAAAATATATAATTTCAAGACTTTACTAATTTTGAAGTGAGGAGAGCTGCTTGGAAGACTCAGACCCAAGTAACCTTGGTTATGAGTTCCATTCGTCCTGTTGTTATAAGCAGGCTTTTGATGGCAGAAAAGGAGGACAGAAGTGGACTGATATAAAGTTGTTTGTCAGGAATTCTCACTGGATTACAGAAATAATATTGATTAGTGATTGACTGTGCATTGTTATGCTCTAATACATTTTCTGGTGTGTACCCAATAAGAATCTTTCACCCCCAGTGCCCATTTTTCCTTCCCCCTTAGAAGTTCCCAGTGTTTATTATGTTCATGTGTACCCAATGTTTATCTCCCCCTTTTAAGGGAGAACATGTGGCATTTGATTTTCTGCTTCGGAGTTTGCTCACTTAATATGAGGACTTCCAGTTCCTTCCTTGGTGCTTCAAAAGACATTATTTTTTTTTATGGCTTCATGGTATTCTATAGTATATATGTACCACAATTTTAATTTAACCACCCATTAACAAACAGTTAGGTTGGTTCTATAACTTTCCTATTGTGAATAGTGCTGATATAAACAACGAATGCAAAGATGTCTTTCTTATGTCATGATTTCTTTTCCTTTGTGTAGATACCCTGTAATGGGATTGCAGGGTAAATAAGAGTCCTGTTTTTAGTTCCTTGAGATATCTTCACACTGTTTTCTTCAGAAAACTGAGCACATCTAAATTTTCTTTTCTTTGTATCCACACTGCATTTATTTGATATATGTATATATTTTGAGTTGGAGTCTCACTCTGTTGCCCAGGCTGGAGTGCAGTGGCATGGTCACAGCCACTGCAGCCCCAACCTGCTGGGCTCATGTAATCCTTCCATCTTAGCCTTCCAAGTAACTGGAACTACAGGCATAAACCACCACACCCTGCTAATTTTTTTGATTTATTGTAGAGATGAGATCTGGTCAATTTGCCCAGGTTGATCTTGAACCCATGGGCTCAGGCAATCCTCTCACTTTGGCCTCCCAAAATGCTAGGATTATAGGCGTGAGTCCCACGCCCAACTTATTTTTTGAAATTTTAGTAATTTTTATTCCTACTCGCATAAAAAGTCTTAGTGTGGTTTTTATTTGCATTCCTCTGAAGATTTTTTTTGCTGAGCATATTAAAATGTGTTTGTTGGTCACTTGTATTTTCTTCTTTTAAGAAATGTCTGTTCATGTCTCTTGCCCAGTGTTTAATGGGAGATTTTTGTTTTTGCAGTTGACTTGTTTTAGTTTATTGTAGATTCAAGATGTTAGTACTTTGTCAGAGGCATCATTTGCAAATATTTTCTCCTATTCTTAGGTTGTCTGTTTTTTCTGTTGTTTATTTCTTTTGCTATACAGAAGCTTTTTAGTTTAATTAAGTCTCATTTGTCTTTTTTTTTTTTTAATTTGCTCTTGGTCTTGTGGTCTTTGCCCTAAATTCTTTACCCACTGGTGGTGTCCAGAATAATTTTCTTCTATAATTTTTTAATAGTTTCAGGACTTAACTTTAGGTCTTTAACACATTTTAACAAATTGCATATGGTGAGAGATAGGTGTTCGGTATCATTCTTCTGCATATGGCTAGCCAAATTTCACAGCCCCACTTATTGACTCAAGTGTTCTTTACTCATGGTTGGTTTTTGTTACCTTTTGTCAAAGATCAGTCATTTGTAAGTATGTAGTTTAATCTCCAAGTTCCCTTATGCATTCCATTAATGTATGTGTCTACTTTTGTACCAGTAGTATGCTGTTTAATTACTATAGCTTGATAGTATAATTTGAAGTCAGACAATGCAGTGCTTCCTGATTTGTTCTTTTTGCTTAGAATTGCTTGGGCTATTCTGACTTTTATTTGTTTCATATGAACTTTGGAATTGTTTTTCCCTACTTACCCAATTCTGTGAGAAGTGACATTGGTAATTTGATATAAATTGTGCTAAATGTGTAGATTGCTTTATGTAATAAGGTCATTTTAATAATATTCTTTCAATTCATAAGCATGGATGTTTCCTCATTTATTTTGTTGTCTTTAAATTACTTCATTATTGTTTTGTAGTTTTCCTTGTAGAGAACTTTTACCTCCTTGGTTTAATATATTCCAAAGTACTTTAATAATTTGTGGTCATTAGAAATGGAATTGACTTCCTGATTTGGCTCTCAGCTTGAATGTTATCAGTACATAGAATTGCTACTGATTTACATATATTGATTTTGTAGCCTAAGACTCCTCTGAAGTTGTTTATCAACTTTGGGAGTCTTTTGGAGGAGTTTTTAGGGTTTTCTAGATAATTATGTCAACAGCAAACAGATAATTTGGCTTTCTGTTTTCTAACCTAGAAGCCTTTCATTTCTTTCTCTTTCCTGGTTGCTCTGGCTAGAACTTTCAGTACTATGTTGCATAAAAGTGGTAAAAGTGGATTTCCCAGTGGCCCTTGTAATGTGGTTTCATGCAATGCAAACTACTGCTTATTGCTTTATTGTTTGGTTTTATACATCAGAAAAAGCAAGTGTTACATTTTAAAGTATTATAACAAATAAAAAGACTTTCATCATTTCAACCCTGGGTCATATAGGTTCTTCAAAACACAGATATTGAGAAAAGGTCTGGCCTGGCACTGCTTGTCAACACTGAGTACTTGGTACTAGTAAATAGGGTCTATTGCCAGACATGCTGTGGTCACACTATCTACCTGGAATTCTCATATGAAAGAAAAATAGTGGTGGAATGTTTTTCACTCAACATTCTTCCTGTTAACTTACAGTATATGACATTTAATGATTTTTAAGGAATATTTTATATGAGCTAGGGTTTTGTTTTATGGGTTTAAGGAAGAAACAATCCACGAATTATTTGTGAGTCCAATGTAAATGAGGGAATTAATGAAGAGAGGAATGAATGAATTACCTCCAATCTGCCCTATGACCTCCATCCTCTTAATCTCCATAGTATTCCTCTCTCTAATTCTATTGTCTTCTCCTGACTTCCAACCCACATTTCCACTGAGGAATTTATCCACTCCTAGACCAAACACCATCACCCGTCTACTCTTGGATTCAATCATGATCCCTATTCTCTCTTCCTTACCCTTCTAAGTTTCCCTACCTATCTTTTCCTGCACTCTTTTATTTATTTATTTATTTAACTTTAAGTTTATATTGAGAAGGAGCAGAGCATCACCCCTAGGTATAGTACAATGGGTGTGAGTCTGAAGGCATTCCAATTCTGGTTAGCTTATGTGTTCAGAATGCACATTTTTTTTTTTTTGAGTTGGAGTCTCACTCTGTCACCCAGACTGGAGTGCAGTGGCCGCTCCCAGCCACCGCAGCCTCGACCTGCTGGGCTCCGGCGATCCTTCCGCCTCAGCCTTCCAAGTAGCTGGAACTACAGGCACGTGCTACCATGCCCAGCTGATTTTTTGATTTATTGTAGAGATGAGGTCTCGCTTGCCCAGGCGGGTCTCGAACCCGCGGGCTCAGGCAATCCACTCACCTCAGCCTCCCAAAGGCACGGGATTACAGGCTGAGCCACCGAGCCCGGCTGCTGTTAAGATTTTAATTGGAAACGAGAGTGGAAGGAAGATGTCAGCAGACTATGTGAAGGTTTAAGTTATTGGAGTCAGTGGGTTTTGAGTAGAAAACAGAGCAGTACTTGCATCAGTTCATCAGCACTGTATAAAGTCAAGCCCTGGTTAGCCATCCAAGATTCAAAAGGACCCCAACTCCTGCCTCAGACTCTAAGCATCTTTAGCTGTGCCATTTTTAAGAAGAAATACAAAAACATCAGATATGATGAGTATACCTAAGATAATGTGAAGATTTTTGAGAACTAGAGGAAGCCAAAAAAGCAACAAAAGATTTGGAGTCTGAGTTAATTGGAAAAGCAGTTGTTGTGCCCAATTCGGATACCAGATATTTTTCAGTGAGCTGTTAATAAACAAGTTTATTTACTTTGATCCAAGGCTAAGTTAATATAAGCCATATCATTACAAACATTGTACTGTTGATATGTTTACGGTTGAATAAATCCAAGCTGTATTTTATGAAGCCAATAAAAAAGCTTGCAGAAAGCCAAGAGAACAACAACAACAACAAACACCAGAGACCTTGGTCAGCGATAAAAGGTCTACTGGAAATTCTAATGCAGCTTGCTGTCTCTGTCTCTCTTGTTCTTTCTTTGTCTCTTCCACCAGAGTGGGTATAAAGCAACAAAATATGGAAATAGACAATATGAAATTATTTTTTAAAATGAAGCATGTTCTTTTCAAATTGCCTAAGGAATACATGAGTATATTTTATAAGATTTATGAAATAGGTAATCAACTGAGAAAAACAATTGGCTCTCTCTTTGTTCCCATTCACTCCCTTACTTCAAATCTCTTTTCCAGATATAAACACCTGTCCATAGTTTTGTAGTCTTCTGGATCATTTTCTATGAAAACGATGGAAATAAAAATTAAATAAAAATTCATGTACTCACAACTGGGGTGTTGCATTTTTCTGTAATATGTTATTTCTATTTAATGTCTTTTCGGGAGCTTTGCATGTCAAAGCATCTAGATAACCTGATTCTTTTGAAAAATAGCTATACCCTAGCCTGGGTAGCATAGCAAGACCACATCTCTGCAAAAAAAAAAAAAAATTATATCTATATATCTATATATCTATATCTATATATCAAAGCCAGGTATGGTGGTACATGCTTGTAGTCCCAGCTACTCAGGAGGCTGAGGTAGGAGGATCACTGAAGCCCAGGAGTTCAAGACCAGCCTAAGAAACATAGGAAGACCTCATTCCTACAACAAATGAAAAAAATTAGCTGGGTGTAGTGACACACACCTGTAGTCCAAGCTTTTCAGTAAGGATTGCCTAAGCCCAAAAGGTCAAGGTTGCAGTGAGCCGTGATTGTGCCACTGCATTCCAGCCTGGGCAACAGAGTGAGACCCTGACTCAAAAAAAAAAAAAAAAAAAAAAAAGCGACATAGTATTCCTTGATAGGGTTAACCCATTATTTTATTTAATCCTTCCACTGTTCATGGCTCCTTGCAAAGTTTCCCAGTTTTCACTATTATAATTCTACAGTGAATATTCATCCATCATTGCAGCAGAGGGCAGATGGAAGTTAATGTATAACAGTATCAGGGAATTACAATAGTAATTCAGGAATCTGCCTTTCACATATTTGACTATTTTTTTTTTCTCTTGATTGGTCTCATTTTCAGACAACCTCTCTTCATGCGGGTATGACAACTGCCCTTACAGTTGATAAACTTGACCTCTTTCCAGCAAAAGTAGAGAAATTGGTGTGGGTCCAACTTGGGTCACGTGCCCGTGATTGACGCTAGTACTGTAGCTCCATGGAGACTATACACTAATATTATGTTTTTGTAAATAGGAGATGAATAGACATCCTAATGGTATCCAGAATTATACCATTGAGACCAAAGTGTTCTAAGTGTTTGCTAGAGTAATGAAACAAGTATGTTACTTTCACATAATGTATATGAGAATAGAGCATGTTATAGATGAAAAATCACTAATATTCTTAAAAAGGGACAATTCCTCAATTCAGGAAAGTGTTGTTCAGTATATTTGCTGAAAATTCAGGGATATGAGAAACATATTTCTTAGTATTCTGTTATTTACCATACCATAACAGAAATTCCATATTTTATTAATTTATCAATTTGTTGATTAAATTCTGCTATGTATTGGTTTGGTGACCATGCCAGTAGCCTGTTGCATACAAGATCCCTGCCTTCAGGTTTTTTGCATTCTTGTTAGGAGCCACAGACTACAAATATGTAAACAAATGAGCAAGGGAGAAAATTCCAGACTGTGATGTACTAAGAAGGAAATAAAGGTGATCATTAGATAGAAAGCAATTGGAGGAGTTCATTTCAGGAAAGGTAGTTAGGGAAGACCTTTCTGAAGGTTCTAGAAGAGAATATTTGAACTACAACCTGAAGACTGAGAATGAACCTTAAACCATAGACCTGTGCTGTCCAATATGGTAACCACTAGCCATGTGTAGCTATTGAGCCTGCCAATGCAGCAAGTTCAAGTGGAAATGTAATACCAAATCTCAATGACAAGTACAAAAATTATGAAATATTTAATTAATACTTTTACATTGATTGCATATTGAAATTGTGATATTGGGGTAAGCATTATAAAAATTAATTGTACATGTTTCTGTTTTACTTTTTTAATGTGACTACTAAAATGCTTTAAATTATGCATATGGTTCACTTTATATTTCTGTTTAACAGTTCGGTTCTAGATAGTTTCAGGCTATTTGCTGTTGTTAGCATTTTTTTTTTCCAGCTTTTTTGCCTCGGTGAGGGTGATAGTCATTGAATTTATGTAGTAAACTTTTTTCCAAGGATCTAAGTCTATACTGTTTATTGATTGAGATGTCCAAATATAATAATTCAATGTGTGACCAAGCTTAATACAGCTCAGAGTTAAGAGGTAACGGGTGATAGAGAAGGCACAGAAGACTGCCGCATTAACTAGAAGAGTTGTGTCATTAGTCATGTTCCTTTAGAAATGCTCACAAAACAGATAAAGGAGGGTTCTGAGTTGGAGGGGTAGGCAGAGCCAGCATCACAAGGTGGTGACAGCGTAGGACAGGACTTCTGTGGGAAACAGCCACAGTGAAACATGAAAATCTGTTTCCATTCTGTACTTAGTGAAGGAGATTCTATTGTGTTTATAGAATGCCACTTCGTGCATGTTAAAATAGTTTTATTCTACACATTGTTTTGTACTGATGGGAACCTTAGTGACTTTATTGTGCCTCTTTTTCATATGTCTGTCAGGGAGATGTTGGCAAGTTCATACACCTTTAATAACGTTCAATTAATTCACTGCAGAGAGAGCAAGCAGAATAGTTTTCTTTGTGCGGTGTTATTCTCATTTTCAACTGAGGCTTGTGCCACAGGGAAGAAGTTAACTACTAAAAATGCATGTTAGATTTAGTAGGTGACATTTTAAATATTTAATATCAGCCTTTTAGGACCTCAGAGATGATGTTTGTTATGTAATCAGCACTAACAGTTTGCGAGGGGAGACTCTACCCCTACTGGTTTGAGAGTTGAGTCATATCCTGTGAATCTAAAGCTACGGTATTTAAACATCACGGGTTCCTCTTACTTTCATTCTAAGTCGCTGCTGTGCAGCGCAGCAAGTGCTCCGTGTGGGGCTGTTGCTGTCACTTGGAGGTGAACAGCCTCTCTTGCTTGTATTCAGGGAAGAAAGGCAAGTCTGAATGTGCAGTTCCCTCACTGGAGTGAAAGATGTTTTGTTCATTTCTCGTCAACTATGCTAGATAGCTGTAAGGTGAAAAGTACCTGCAACTTGCCATTTATTTGTAATAAGGTAAGTACTGTATTTTGTTTTACTCATTGGATTGTGACAGCCTTAAATTCGTGTAGCAGTTTTTGTATATGATTGTACCTCAGAAAATGCCTGCTCATAGGGTGTTGAAGGTGGCATTTGAGATTCTAATGCAAATAATATTAAATTTGCAGTACAATCTGCTTGTGAGATACTTAGTATAATAGGTTGACATTCCTTTTATGGTAATTTTTAATGAAAAACACAGTGTCCGAGAAATGTAAACATTGTAGTAGCTTTACAGTGGTTTCGGTTTTTTGGATTTTTTTTTTTTAAGGACTGAGGAGTACCAGGGTCTTATTTTTTTTCTTTTAGCTATTCTGTGATCTTAGTTAAGATTCATATGATTATGTTAGAATTTTATTCTGAATGCTATGTTAGCATTTTATTCTGAATAATTATTGCCCAATAACTGTATTTCTCCATTGAAATACAAAAGTGGTCTTAGTAATTACTAGAAAGTTTAAAGTAGAAAAGTAGAGAAAGTCTCTGACCATTTCATATTTGGCTTTCTGTTTAAGTGAAAGGCTATCATATTTATAAACTTCTGGTTGATCTGTTTGTTTTAAGATGTAGATGAGCTTGTTAATCACAGCCTACTTTCTGGGTCACTGGTGGAGGTACTCCTATACAAATTGTGTGGATAGAGAGTGAAGGGGAGGTTTGATTTTCAAATCAACCTCCTTAAAAATTGCTCAAAGGTTGAGAAGAAAGACAGGAATGTCATTTGGCTTTATGTTGATTAAAGAAATAGCATCATATCAGAGTTTAAGGTGGTATTTGGTGTCACATAACTTTGGACACTCGTGTAAAGCCTCTAAATTCCTTTGAGGTGGAAAATGTTAATTTGATTTCGAGGGCTATAGCTGTGAATTTGCAAGATATTAATGATGAGGTTTTTTAAAATGTGTCTACTAACAATTGGCATTATGAATACTTTCTTGCTTCTTAATTGACTTACTATCATTCTTAGGGATTTTTTTCATTTCTATTCAAAATTATACCCACCACAAAATTGCTAGATTCTAAGTAAAACATGAAAATTACTTTTCATTAGGTAGATATTCAATAATTTTATGTTTTTGCAGAGTTCAAATAGCCAATGAACTGATGGAAAGCATGTGATTTTCCTCTTCTTTGGAGGGGAAATTAAAATTATTTCAACCTCCAAACATATTTGAAAGCAGTATTCCAAATTGGAAAATAAAATCAGTAAAGAAAATGATATCACCATGAAAGCATTTGGGACTTTAAGTAGTGAAAAAGCATATATCCCCAAAGATTATAATATAAAATGTTATAACTAGAATATCTTGGTGCTAGGTTATACATCAAACTGCTTTTTTGCTGGGGCAGGAAGGGCTCTACTCTGATTAACTGAGTATTTCTGCTTAAGACTTTTTTCTTAGGCTATATGTGAATTATTAAGCTTCAATTTAAAAATATATGATAATACACCTACATTAAGACAAAACTATCTTATTGTACTTTACATTGTTTCAGAGTTATAATTATGAATTATGCTGGCCATGCAAACTGTCATTATGAATGGCAACTCAGACTGATAAAATGTTATCAATCAAGTTTTCATGGTATGCTCTGTTCATTGTGCAGCCAATTGGTAATTACCTGGTTGGATTATTGAGGCATCTTGTTTCTCCTCCTTCCTTTCTGTTGCCCCATCCCTTGGCTGTTTTTGTTTCATTGCACTTCCAGAGTGTGTGGGTAATGGGCGTGGGCAGGGTGGGAGAAGGAAGGAGGACAGAGAGGGAAAGTGAGAAAACTTAGATAGTGTAATATGTCTATCAGGTCGGAAAGAGGTTAGGTATAGTGACTAAAATGAGGCTTTTAGATAATTTGTGTATTGTAATTATCAGGAAGTTCCTTGACTTCTGCAATGAACAATACTTGGGAACTTAAGGGCAGACTTTCCAGACCTCACAGGATTGTTGCAAAGATGAAATAAAATCACATTTGTTGTTGTATTTTATTAACTGCAAAGTGTTAAACATATTTTTGAGGATTTGTTCTTGGGTGTTCCTGAAGTAAAGGAGCTGAAAGACATCAGAAAATACTTGGAATTCCACTCAGGATTTAGTTTATTTATTTTTAGTAATGAATATCTCAATTTTTTCCTCTGTAAGCTATTGTTTCTTGTTAATTTCCAATTTATATAAAAATGTTTTTGCAAGGGTAAGTTCTAAAAATAAAAACCCAATTTTACCTAGCCCCCATGCTTTTTGAAATTTCAGACATCTCGAGGTCTCTCATCCTCACTCAAAAAACATTTTGGGTGGCAATTAAATGTTATTTTCAAGCTAAAGCCAACATATGATGTGTCTCATGGAGGACTACATCATCAGAAGCACATAGCATGACATTTTGTCTTTCTTTTAATTTTTTTTTCTTTTAAGTATGGCTTTGAAGGGCTCATAATGAGGAACAGCATAGGAAGAAATGTTTTGCAGAGTGCTCGTTCTGACTCCTGAAACTAAATCTTTCTAGATGGTGCTGTAGATTCTATTGTCTCTAGTGAATGCTGCTATCAAAAGTAGCACACTTGTTGGGAAAAATAAGTAGAAATAACTGCCCCATCTAACTCTGAAAATCATTTGCGAAGATCAAATGAGACTGTTGCTGTGAGAGTGTTTGTGAACGTCATAGTGCTGTTAAGTATCATTATCACAGAGTAAGAGATATACAATTATATATTTGTGAGTGAACTTGAATGTCATCTCAAATCTCATTTCACAAAGAAGGGAATTAAAGTCCAGAAGGGTTAAGAAAGGTACTAGTTACACTCAGTGAGTATCTGAGCAAAGACCCAAATTGGGGTCTTTTTGCCTGCCCAGTGAGCTAGAAATTGATCAAAAGACTAGCTGTTTCTTTTATACTATTCTTGAAGTATTTCTTTTTTTAAAAAAAATAATAAATAGTATTTTCCAAATATTGATGTATTCCCTTATGGGAAGCTATATTTTTTGCAGAATTTTTCACAGATGACATATTGTCTCCTTTGCAGGTTCTGTGGGCTTAGGATTTTCTGTTGGGTCTAATTTTATGGAGCATGAATTTGTGGAAAGATTACCAAAATGCAGCATCTAACTTTTGCGATTTCTTAGCTACTGCCATAGTACAATTGTCCAAGTCTTTGCTCTGGGGAAGTAAGCCCTAAAAGTACACACGATTAATAAATGGGGGTAGATTTTGTAGCTTTTAAAATCAGAAGTGGTATGGTAGATTGTCTTCATATACTGTATTTGTTGAAAGTGGCTAGCAAAAAGAGATTCCCTAACACCTTACCTTTTAAAAAGAATGTAACAAATATGCATGTATACCCCCTGAATCTATAATAAAAAAAAGAATTCTGAGAATAATAAGTGAAAATAAAAAGAGGTAAGAAAAAATTTAAACAACCTATGAACTTCCAGCTCTTTCTGTTGGAACTGATCGGCTATTGTGTATTTATAGAACTCTACTCTTTTTCAGAGTGGTGAGAGGGGAAAAAGAAGGCTTTTCACAATTAGAAATATTAATGACATATATCCTCCTATACCAATGAACACAGTAGGTTTAAAATGGAAATTGTGCTTTAAAACCTCTTTTATAAATTTTTTTTTTATTTTAAAATTGTGGGGTACAGTTAAGGGTTAGGTATACAAATATTCACTGTGCAGGTACCCTTGTTGATGAGATGTGCCCCCTATACCAGACAGATATTGACTACTGTTAATCCCACCTCCCTTCTCTTCCCTGCCCCCCACCATAGTTTCCCGCCACTGTCCACCCTTTTCTTATAGTATTACGGTAGTTGTTCAAGGTTCACTTATGAGTGAGAACATGTGATACTCAGATCTGCACATGTATGTTTATCGCAGCATTGTTCACAATAGCAAGGTCAGGGAACTAACCATGCTGCCCATCAAAAGAGGACTGAATTAAAACCTCTTAACACTAGGATTTAGAAGACAATTAGTGAAAAGTTTCCTTGTGCTGGTGGTGTTAATAAAGATTATTTCTTACTCTTAAAATTAAAACATGATCATCATTTCTTTTAATAAAAAATATAACTTAGGAAAAGCATATGCTATTTTCATATCCTGTGCTGCAATTTACATCTTCAAGAGATAAGTGAAACTTATCATCATGCTATCTCATGAATAAATCCTAGCCCTGCTTTGTAATGAAGTTCATGTTTGCTTTGATTCCAAAAGTTATATGAATCTGCTATATAACCATTTATTGTTTTTTTGCCTGCCCAGTGAACTAGAAATTGATCAGAAGACTAGCTGTTTCTTGTGTACTAGTCTTGAAGTGTTTGTTTGTTTTAAATAATAAACAGTATTTTCCAAATGTTGATGAATATCCTTATAGGAAGTTATATTCCTTGTAGAATGTTTCACAGAAGATGTATTGATAAATAGGTATGGATCTTTAAAATTTTTTGCTAAATATAAATGCATTGGGATAGTGTGTGGTCTAAAGTGTTAAACACTGGGCTGTAGGAGTGGAGTGGAAAGAATCAACATTTCTCCATTATATTAACCCCCTCCTTTGGTTTTGGAAGTGACAGCGAAGTCTTTTTCTTTTTCTGATTTTGTTATTTTAATTTATAAAGTAGGGAAACCACTTTAATGTCAGACAATAGTCATATATATCCCATAGGTGCTTGGTAAAAATTAGTGACCTTGTAAATATCAAGGTAGGTGAAGTATTTTGAATTGAGAAGAGTCCATTAAATATAATATTGTTATAAGTGCTGATACTTGTGATTAATATCCCCTTGAGATAAACCCAAGCAAGAAAGGTTTAGAGATGGTTTGTTGGATTTTAATTCCATCTCAATTTAGTAGAGATACTCAAATTAGTCATTTAGTCTCCATTTGCTTTAGTCATTTCGCTAGTAGGCTGGGATTAGTAATATTTTTTCATAGCAATTTACAATATGCCCAAATATAACAAATCAAATTATAAATCTCTCACTCTCCAAGATGAAAATAATAATAATGCCTAGCATTTGGATCAGAGTATAGAATAAATTTTATAAAGTATACTTTATAAAATTTATTTTTTTACATTCTTATACATTTGAATATTATTATGTTTTTACAAATGGAGAAATTGAAGTATAAAGCAATTAAGTGGCTTATTCCTGACATCACACAAATAGTGGTAGAATTACTAGAATAGAACCTAGGTAATCAGGCTGCAGAGTCAAGATACTTAACTACATTCTGTGCGGCCTCCAGTTAAACTCCCTTGATCTTAGTAATTTGAAATGACTGCTATAAAGTGCCACAGAGAGGAAAAGAAATCTTTTTAATGTTACTGCATTTAATCATTTTGATGACTGAAACATTTCTATTCTAGTGAAACCCAGGCCTGTATGAACCAGAAATATACTGGTTTGGGAATTCATGTGAGGTGAGGGTTAGTATTAATGCAAAATGTGTCTGGAATGAGCAAACACAAATAAGAGTTCTCCTAGGTGAAGAAAAGCTACATAACCATAGATTATATGAAAAGATTTCCCTTTTTGTTGTTGTTTTTGAAGCGGAGTGGGGCAGAAACAGTTCTCAATGTTTGTATAGTCATCTGATGCTGTTCCAGGAAAGCTTTGAGGAATTTTGTGTTTTCATAGAAGATTAATGTCCTGCCTGCTTTGCTTTGTGCACTCCCTAAACTTTCCTGATGAAAGTCATTATTTGGGTGAAGGAGCACATTATGGTAGATTGGAGAAATTTAGGTCCATTATGCAACTAGGTTCATTTTGATCTCCTTTCCCCAGAGACTCTACAAATTATGTTTAAAATTCTTGGGTAGTTTTTAAACCTTTATGTTTTCTCAGGTCGTGCAAACAAGAACTTACTTCACAGCATCTTATGCCCTTAGTAATAGCACTGTGCCTAATACATAGAGTTCTCTCTAACACTTCCTGTGGGGATGGATGGAGGATGGATGAATGGATGGATGGATGGATGGGTGGATGGATGGATGGATGGATGGATAGATGAATGGAAGGAAGGATTATGGGGATAAACTGAGGTATTCCCATATCTGTTCCTAGTCATGACTCAAAAACCTGACACTAGATTGGGATCACTCTGTCACTGAGCCTGTGGGAGCAAGGGTATGATGTATGAAGTGTGAAAGAATTTACCTCTGTTCATCTCATATTTTATCATATGATAATTTTCAGTATGGAATGAACATATCTATAAGTTCTTTCCAAACCTTTCCCACTATTTCATATTAGTTTTTAAAATTATATACACAATGAACCATATTTGCTTTACTTTCTTGATTCAAAGGCTAAATTTATGCAGATATATACATATTTATGTGTACACATATGCAGAAGAAAGGCCAAGAGATCAAGAGAGAGATGGGATAATAAAATTAGAAGGTCAGAATGAACTTGATCACCTCAGAAATTATCCAAGTTTGACTATTTTAGGATGTATTATGAAAAAAATAACCAACATGCCGAAGAAGCAATTGAAGCAGAATATAAACAAGAGAGGTACTTTTAAGATAATTTTGTAATGCTTGTTTACAAAAACATATAGCAATTCTTTCAGTCTTGGAATGGAAGCTTTTTTCCCCAACAAAGTTTCATTAGAGAGCTCAAGCTCAGAAGTCTGGGAATCAAAATGTATTTGGCACAATTAGTCAATTGTGAGTGATGGTTTCCAAAATAAGATGGTGACTAAGGGCTTCAGCTAGGAAATTCTGCAGATTTCGGAAAGAGTATTAAGATGGTTAGTGTTTCAAGTTTGCTAAGGTAGGGGACACAGAGAAAATTTTCTTATAAAATAACTTGATCAGGCACAACTAAGTAGGGTCAAAAACTTTAGACAATGGAAATAGCTCTATTGGGAAAATTACACATTTGGCTTTGACCCAAAGCAAACATTAAAAATAAAACAAGACAGAAAAGAGAAAAAAATTCAATCAGCAAAGAATCATTGGATAGACTCCCCCTACCCCCCACCAAACAAAACAGCTTGTGGTCATTATTTGAGAGCATTCTTTTTGTTTACATGCATATGCCCTGTGTTATTGGAAATGCACAGTGATTCCTGTGACTCACTGTTTTATGATGGTGATTTCTCTAGCATGTTCCAAGTCAACAGTCAGTGGAAAGCATTACCCTGACCCACAGGAGACCTGAATTTCTATAGTCTGAGACTCAGTTTTTATATCCTTCAATGAAGCATTCATCCTCTAAGCCTTCTCACATTTTCCAAAAGTCTATGAATTATTTTAAGATAGGATTGCTTTGTTTTTCTTTTTCAGCTTATTTATTCCTGTGAATATTGGTGTTGTTTCTGAAACGATTACTTCAAGTTTATTCACTTGGAAAATGTTTACTAAGCCCATGCCTGGAATTTGAGAAATGTTTATGCTTAGCATGAATGAATGCAAGAATGTCTCATTGACAAGTGTGTACTGTAATCCCCACCCCCTAATCTACAGTTTTACTTTCCAATGTTCCAGTTACCCATGGTATGTAGTATAATAAGAGAAAGGGACTGCATTCACATAATTTTTATTACAATGTATTGATATAATTGTTCTATTTTATTATTATTGTTATTATCCCTTACTATGCCTAATTTGTAAGTTAAAGTTTATCATTGGTATGTATGTAAGAAAAAAAAAAACAACCCAGCATAAATAGGGTTCAGTAAAAGCTACTGTTTTAGACATCCACTGAGGGTATTGAATTGTATTTCTGTAGATAAGGAACAACTATTGTACTTTTATAAATGTATAAATAGCTACAAAGAATCCTTAATACACCAAACAGAAGAAGACTTTGTATTTGTAGCCTTATATTGGTTTTAAATCATTAATAAATTACACAGTATATTAATGTTCAAGAGTTTTGAAAGGTATATTACCATTCCCAAGATATCCAGATTACCACCAGGAAGTCACTGACAAGAACAACAGTCAATTTAGAGAAAGTGTTAAGATAGTTATTGTTTCAGGTTTTCCAAGGGGAGGAAAGTTTCTATAAAGATATTTGATCTTTTGTGCTTAATACCTTTTTAAGAATGGCCATTATTAATAAAACAAACAACAACAGATGCTGGCGAGGATGTGGAGAAAAAGGAACGCTTCTAGCCGGGCTTGGTGGCTCAGCCTGTAATCCCGCACCTTTGGGAGGCTGAGGTGAGTGGATTGCCTGAGCCCGCGGGTTCGAGACCCGCCTGGGCAAGCGAGACCTCATCTCTACAATAAATCAAAAAATCAGC
>CAUYQG010087525.1:0-39870 GCA_963574415.1 Tarsius wallacei
CAGCCTTGACCTGCTGGGCTCCGGCGATCCTTCCGCCTCAGCCTTCCAAGTAGCTGGAACTACAGGCGCGCGCTACCACGCCCGGCTAATCTTTGATTTATTGTAGAGATGAGGTCTCGCCAAGTTGCCCAGGCGGGTCTCGAACCCGCGGGCTCAGGCAATCCACTCACCTCAGCCTCCCAAAGCGTGGGATTACAGGCTGAGCCACCGAGCCCGGCTCATCATATTTTCAAATGCAGTCATCAGTTGGTGCAGCCTATTAAACCTATGGCTATCAAATTTGACTAAATTGCAATATACCTTTGGTGTATAAAAATGTTTTGTAGCTTTAAAAGGTCAGTAGCTTTTTGAAGCAGAAACACGCTATGTAATTTTTAGAAGATAAATAATCCCCTGAACTTGATTTAATTGCTCCATTTTGAAGCCTCGCCATGGACAAATGTCAGCTATGTTCTGTGTTAGGTGTGTTATGCTTGGAGGAGGATTTAAGAAAGCATTGCTTGAGAAGACAGCATCTGCAATTTTCATTTTATTTTAAAAAGCCAAGTGAAATTAAATTTAGGATTGTGTATCTTTTTAAGAGCTATACTAAATTTATTTTAAAAACTTATCTCTTGGGTAGTAGAATGCTTGAAGGCTGTTACTGGAATAAAGCATACTTAAATTAAGATTTTACTCTTTAAATGTGGATTGTTTATGATTTAAACTCTTAAACAATATATCAATTTGTAATAGGAAACCCTTGCCAATAACATAAACTGGTGATTTAGGTTGCCGTTGTAATATCACTAAGGATTCATTGGATGAGGATAGTTGACTCTTTAACACAATACAAAGTATAACTCTTGTATCTACTAGTATCTTGAAGATAGCTCTTAGACTCTCTCTATGTAAGAAGGAGAAAAATTTTTATACTTTTTGAGCACCATTATTGTGTGAAAGTGAAATTAACTTCTCTAAGCCTTCATTTTTAAAATGTGTAAACTGGCCAGTAATAATTTAACCCTTTCAGTGATTTTTGTGGTGGTTGACCAAGGCCTGAGCAGTGCAGTCACATCTAGTCTCAAGCAGGGATTAGATGTACCTTATTTGCAATCAGTACAAAATGAGAAAGACGTATGCACAAAAGTATGCTTGAAATGCACCTGAATTTCCCATAAAGAACAACAGATGTGATTCTCTACCTACTTGTACCATCTCTTGGGAGATATTCTGCATAGCTCATTGTCCCTCCAACATGACACCAGATTATTGCTGATGATTACTAAAGGAAGATGCCATGATGAAAAGAAAATTGCATATGATGGGACTCCACCTGTAAGTAAGTTACCTGGCATGATGCCTCACTTTAGTTCATTTTAGTTTACCTTCCCCTTAGTCTTAGAGCCTTGATATTAGTCTCTCCTGAACCTGTGGGATATGAATGTGGGATTCACTATAGCTGTAAGGCTTCAACCATGAGAGTTCAACTTGAAGTAGATGGTTTGGAAACATGAAATGTTGGTACAGGGTTATTGTAAGATCTCATTTTCATCAGAGACTGAGGAGGAGACATAAGAGCATTAGGCTCAGTGCATATATACATTTGCAATATACAGAGGAGTATTTTCTAGAATCTATTTATACAGTTAGTATATTTTAAGTAATGGTAAATTCCAGCAATGTTAAAAATAACATCATCTGAAAAGTCATACACTACTGTGCCATAGACTATTTTTACACGAAGCATTGATCGTAGTGGAATACAAGACTTCTCTTTTTGTGAAGTCGGAAGATAAACTGAAAATATAAGTGAAGTCAGAGATGAATTAATGTCATTTTACTTAGGTTTTGGGTTGAATAGAGGAAGTCACACATCCTAATGAATTATTTTAAAGTACTTTGGCAGTTAATATTTTGCTATTCTTGTCTGAGTTTGGGCTTTATTGACTAGATAAAGCCAATTTATCTTTATCTTTATTGCATCTCTTAGTTGCTGAATTTTTAAATTTCCATTTACAAGTACAGATATTAATGATGGAAGCTTTGCTAGAGTCTGATTCATTGTCATTTCAGAATATATTCAGTGTGACTGATAGTACAGTGGACTAATACACTCCGAGAGAGAAGAACTGTTCTGTCCACAATGGTCTAATTCCATAAATTTTTACTGTTTTGTGCCAAAGACTGTTCTAGGTGGCAAGGATACAATGCCTTTTGGGAGTTTATTATACTTAAGACAAATGTTTGGACAGAGAGTTTCAAAAAGTGTAGTAAACTCAGCTATGGAGGAAAGCACAAAAGTCTGTGGGAGGACAGAAAGGACCCCTGCACCAAAGGAAGAGAGACTGGGGAGGTTTTGGTTTTTTTATTTAACTGTTTTCAAGTGAACAATTCATAGGATTTGGGGAGAGTTTTTGTGGAAGACCATGTCAATTTTTGCAGACTTGTGATTAAAAAGAGAGGAGGAAATAGGTATATGGAGGGAACAGCATGAACATTCTATAGGAAACATCTTGCACACTTTTCCTGTAACAGCATCTCATCTTCCCTCCTCAGCTTATGGAATCCAGGTAGAAAGGCTGGAGTGGGCCACCAGAACTGGCCAGCCAGCCATTCAGAGTATTACTCCCTCACCCTGTGGACCCCAGCCAGCCGGGTTAAGGAGCCCCAATCCTAGGACATTTGTTGAATCTTCAGAAGTTTTGTTTTGTTATTTAAGACTGAGGTTGCTGTATGAAATTTAGATTTTCTGTTAGTCCTTTTGCCTCCAGTTAAAGATAACCTACCTAAAAATGAAGCCAATGAAGAGGGTAGCAGAATTCAGAGGTGGAGAAATGTTCTCATAATTTAAGCACCCATTACTGCCCATACGCAAACCCTTTTTCCCTTGGACTTTTCATCAAGTGTGTCAATAAATCCTTTTTACTTCAGAGCCAGCGTAGAGTTGGGTTTCTGTCATGTGCAACCAGAATAGTTCTAATGAAGGGTTTTTTTTGGGAGGGGGAGGGTTGGGGGGTAGAGTAGGGAGGATTAGGAATTATTTTGCATTTAAGAAATTTTCTTATTTTGTACTTAAACTGTGGCAGTTACCAAGTAGGCTTCCTCTGAGATAGAATCTCATTTTTCCTCTTCCTAATATGTTCAAATAATCAGAAATTTCAGTTCAGTTTTAATCTTTTGTCTTATTTCAGAACAGAGTTTTATAGTGATTAATACTCTCTAGCTACTTTATTGGGGAGGACTTAGATACCCCCAGCAGTGGGGAAGTCAAGCCTGCAAACCAATCTAGGGCCTGCCTTCTCTAACAACACTGTGGGTCAGAACTCTCTTTTCTGAGGTTCAGAGTAAAGTTTCCTTAGTGTCAAAGAGTCCCACCTTCTAGAAGGGCTTCTTGGGAGAGCATCTCTTGTTCATCCTCGGCATAGGTTTGTAAGCTATTCAAAGCTATGCGGATGTCTTTAGGTAGAATATGGTTTTATAACATCTGACCACTATTGTTAAACTAGTAATTTCAAATAGTGAAATTTCCTGAGTTGTTCGTTGACATATTATTAAAAATGAAAGTATTCCCTTTGGCCCTACAAGAATAATACAAAAATTGCATCTGTTTTTATCTAGTGAATATATAGAAAGTTCACTTTCAGATCTTTCTCTTTGATGTCTTTATCAGTCACCTTTTTCAATCAAAGATAACTTTTATCTTCACACATCATTAATGCATTTTTTTAGAAGTTTGTTTCCCTTGTACACCTATCTTGTCATTTATCTGGAGGTACCTATTAAGTTAATATGTTTTTCCACAGGGCTCTCTGGCTGTTTGAAACCATTTTATTTCCATACTTTTATCTCTGGTTTGTTTTCCTTAAATGAAAATAATTCTCAAGGCAGATTAGACTTAAAAACACGAACTTGCAAAAATAAATAAATAAATAAAATAAAGGTGGTTGATTGTGTTGGAGAACTCTTTCCTCGTAGAAACAAAATTCAGACTTTGCTCCGGAGCCATATTTCCCAGCTGATCTGTGAACCTGGGGTGGAGACCTCAGAAATATTAACTGTGATCCAGTTCAGAGGCAAGAGAATGGGCCAGGCCTGGCTCTTCTATGATTTTTATGGTTGACTGAGCCAGCTTAACAAACAATAAGCTTGTATGCATTGTTGAAACAATAATCCTTGATTGGCCCAAGGGGAGGTGTTGACAACTCAAATGGGAAGAAAGGCAGTTTCATCCTGCCCACATTATCTGTGTCTGAGATAGTTTGCAGAAGGCACACACATCCACGGAATCCAGTCTGACAAGAAACAGGACTTGGCAAGTCAATCCCAGGGATGCTGTGAGAGGGATAATTTAGATTAATTTGGGTTAATTTGTACTGTTTTGACTCTTTTCTGGTTCTGTTTCTTTCTAAGTCATTGTGAAGCATGAGAATGGTGAGAAGTATGGTGATAGGTGAGAGATCTTATACATTTTTTTTATGATGGGTTTATTTATACATAAACAATTGGTCATCCAAGTTCGTGCTCCATTGAATCACAAATGGTAGAAAAGCAGGAGTTGGGGATGTAGGGAACATATCTCTGTGCTGTCAAAATCTGCAGTGGTCTAGAAGGCATCAATCCTTTGAATGTGGTGAGCCAGAGTCATGCAGTGAGGTGGGAAAGGAGATTTATTTTGATTGAAGTCCCTTGCAATGGTTTCCCTTTACAATTAGCGTGACATAGGACTTCCTTCCACCCCCGGCGAGTCCCTGTGGGGTCTGGCCTTGGTTCCCTGCCCCTGTGACCTTTGCTTATGGCATGCCCAATGTTTACTAGGCTTCTAGGCACTTGGCCGAGCTGTCTTCCACTGCCACCACAGGCATCTGCTGCCTGGGACGCTCTTGACAGGGCTTGGCAGTCCTATCTCATCCTTCGACTTTCAGCTTAAATGCCAACTCATTCGAGAGGCTTTTTCTACCCTGCCGAAACCTACTCCCACTTCATAACCAGCCAGTCGCTCTCTATCCAAGGATCACGTTTTACGTTCTTCACAGAGCTTATCACAATCAGAAATTATCTTTTAAATTGTCTGTTTTGTCTCTTCATACTAAAATGCCCATTCCATAAAGGCAGGGACATTATTCACCACTGTATGCCTAGCGCTTAAATATTAGCTGGCACAACGTAGGAGCCCAGTGACCAAATACTAAACTTTCTAGAGCTGCTTGAGGGCTGATCCATTATTTTGTATGTTTTGAGCATAAACAAATAGTTCTATTGCCCCTTGCCACTTAGGGAAAATATCAACCTGTTGAAATAGCATCCCCTCCCATGCTCTTCCCCGTGCCTGCCAGAGGTCCCTGTAGCTCAGTCAGATAAGGTGGCTCGTTTCGTTGAATGAAAGAGAAGAGAAGGTAATGAATGCCAGCAATTAGACGTGTATCGCATGCTTGGAGGACACATCTTCCACTGAAGCACCTTCTTACCTAAACAATCTCTTCACTGCCAGGGAACATGCATACTGTTACACAGTATGGATATTTAGTTTTCAAAATCAAGTACCTGAAAGTTTCTTGCCATTTCTCCATCTGCGACTTTCGGCTTTGCTTTATGAATGATGCGCTCCTGCTGCTTGGCAGAAAGCAGGGAGAGAAGCAGGCTCTGGGGAAGCTCAGCATTCCCAGTTGATCCCTTGCAGTGTGTGGGGCCCACAGACCAGGCCCCCGATTGAAACCATTCACAGGAGCCCAATCCATCCCTCCCCATGCTATCATTGCCTTCCACCCCTAGAGCCTCTTATTTAGGTGTGTGAGAGGAAAGAGAAAGAAACTTGACGAAAAGATTGTTTTTGTGAGGTAGTTTAATAGCAGAAGAGACAGCAAATGCCACCCCAGGGTCAGCTGGAAAGGCTAGTTGCATAAGAATTGCCTTTTCTTTATTACTTGAAGGCAGTAAGATGGGAAAACTCAGTAGCTTTATACACCTCAGGGTCCTTTAGAGATGACTGTCAGTTTACGAAAACACATATGGCCTGTTTTATTTGAGGCACAGACACATGGTTTTAATGATATCTGGAATTCCTTTGAGATGCAGAAATATTGTTGAAGGTTGTGCTCCCGCCTCCTTTGGCTCCAACTGTGTGGTCACAAGAGCTGCCCGGGAGGCCTATTGTACTGGTGTGAGAGGTGTACCCCTCGCCTGAGGGGTCTGAGAAGTTAGAGAACGAGAAGTTAAGGACAATGGATGGAAGTTTAGGGCTGAGTGTTGCTTATGTATGGGAACAGAGGTGGGAGCAGAGGCAAGGAAGTTTCAGAAAAGAAAATAAATACTGGCCTCTATTCAGTGCAGTTTGTCAGGCTTGTTTGAGAGCGAAACGACTGTTCTCTCTTATCAACTCGTTCCTTCCTTTTGAAGATAAGCAAAAATATCACTCCCTCCTCAGTGTTCCAGTTGTCTTGACCAGCAGATGATTTCAATAATTGGCTTCTTCCCAGAGCAGAGAGACATGCTAAATTCCTGCCAGATAAGGTGAAGCTTACTGAACAAAGCTTGGGGTTTTCTCCCCTTTTTTAGTTGGATCATTGGGAGATAGGTGGTTCCTATTGCAATTACTCTCCCAGTCCCCCAAATTAATGAGCTAATATGGGCATAAAAACTGGTTTCTATAATTGTTTGGGCAATAAGTATGTATGCTCTTTTATCAAGCGAACACAACAGAAACCTTCCTTAATTCAATTCTGCCAACTTTTATCAAGCATCAACTGTGTGTCAGGCCATGTGTTTACCCCTCAGGGGATGAACAGAGATTAAATGTGCGCTTCATGGCATAGACCACAAGATGTTTGCTTATATATGAGGTGACTAGGAAACAGTTGTATGCTTGGGTTCTCATTTTATTGCACTTCAAAATATCATTTATGGGATGCCTAACTTTGCTCAGGCACTTTGCATGAGTCATCTCCACTCTTTGCAACTGTCTAGTTAAGGAGATGATATTAGCTTTAATTTATAGCCAATGAAATGTATACTCAAAGAAAATACTTTTCTAAGTTTATACAGCAAGAAAGTGATCAGATTCATTGTTTTCAGATAGACAATAATTTAGATAGGGATGTATTTTTAAATATAGCTACCTCCTATGCCAGTTTTTAAAACCATCTACAAAAAAGATCAAGGAGAGGGATGATCTTCATTATCTTTAAAAGGCAGCAGTGATCTAGTTTGGGAAGGGATTTGAGAACTGTTTAATAGAGAATCAACATGTGACATGGAATGAGAGGAGTAAGAGATCATTTTCAAAAAGCCAGAAGCAAGATTTTTTTTCTCTGCTTCATTATGGGTAACTTAAATAAAAACAAAATTCACTGTTTTGTTCTAAACGTATAAAATGAAAGTAAAAAAACGAACAACAGATTTTTAACATAGCAGTTCTGTACTGTGGGAAGGAGTGGGCAGGAAACCTTAAACACCATAGCTCAGTGACTCAATTTTTACTACAAATCATAGTATGAAAAACGTTTTGTATGACAAATTAACACACATATATTTACATACACACACAGAATACAGCCATCTATATAACACTTATATATGTGAAATAAAATATTTTATCAGATGTCTATTACGTACAATATACTCTGATATCTTCTAGCGAATGAAAATAAATTCTGTTCATGATCCATTCACTAATAGTTCACAACACAGTATTTGGAAAAGAGGGCTCTAGCTAGTCCCTCAGGTGTTTTCCTCTCCTCTCTTTATCCCTCAACCCCAGGAAAAACATCACTAGAGCAAACAGTAGAAGCACTAACACTGTCACCTTTCTTTATGCCCTTCTTCACCCCCAGTTCCCATTATATATATATAATTCCTCTCAGCCTTCACACATACCTGCTGCTATAGACTGAAGGTCTATGTTCCCCCCAGATTTATATGTTAATATCTTAACCTCCAAGTTGATGACTTTAGAAGGTGGGACCTTTGGGAGGTGATGAGGTCATGAGATGGAACCCTCATGAATAGAATAGTATCCCTGCACAAGAAACCCTAGAGAGTTCCCTGAGCAAGAAGATGGTCATCTATGAACCTGAAAGCCAGACCTCACCAGACATTGAGCTTGGACTTCCCAGTCTCTAGAACTGTGAGAAACAGATCTTTGTTGATTATAAGCCACCAGTCTGTGGTTCTGTTAGAAAAGCCTAAATGAACAAAGACTCCAGTGCTTTGAATTCCAGGATCCTCTGGAATTTCCCAGTTCATTTTGGCAGATGAGGGAAGTATATCATTTGTCACTAATGCTTTGCAGATTATTATTGCTGAGGGGATGATGCTTCTCTAATGTTCAGAAAACTTTGTCTTTTTTGGATGCTTTTTGATATATCTTTTATAACTGGAAAAAGAAGAAAAACTTTGAGTTACTCAATAGTCTTACAATGCCGTTAGAAATTTTGCCTTTTATTTTGAAGAGAGTTCAAAACTTGGAAACCTAAATGAAATGTGGGTCCAATAATGATTTGACAGTTATCATTTCAATTACAAATGTGATGGTTCTATAATAGATATGCTGTTTTTGAAAGAGCAGTACTGGTGTATTGTGTTGGGAAAAAACAAATTGTGTTTTGTCAGGATTGTCTATTTCAATTTATTTTCTTGTGAAAATGCAATACAATAAAATTTTTGTGTTTTAATTTTTTTAGGGACAATGGCAACCTAGTCTGAATCTCTAAGGCCTTCTGACTGAACCTTACAGTGTCTTTTGTGAGAAGAATAATGTAGTATGTGGTGCACTGTTTAGTTTTACTTGAAATCATTTTCAGCACAAAAACTGCAAAGAAAAAAAGTAAACATACTGAAGCGTGGAGCTATGAGAAGTTTTCATAAACGTGCAATATATATATATATATTTTTAGTTGGAGTCTCACTCCGTCGCCCAGACTGGAGTGCAGTGGCCGCTCCCGGCCACCACAGCCTCGACCTGCTGGGCTCCGGCGATACTTCCACCTCAGCCTTCCAAGCAGCTGGAACTACAGGTGTGCGCTACTGCACCTGGCTAATTTTTTTGACTTTTTATTGTAGATAGGGGGGTCTTGCCAAATTGCCCAGGCGGGTCTCGAACCCACGGGCTCAGGCAATCCACTTGCCTCCGCCTCCCAAAGCACGGGATTACAGGCTGAGCCACCGAGCCCGGCAATTGCTTGCAATATTTAAAATGTATTGCATAATAGAAATAATAAGCAGTAGATTTGAGAAATTACTTATAAGTATTAGACTTTACTATAGACATAAATTCACATGTCTAATCAACATGTTGCTTCATCCAGAATCATGGATGCTGTCTTTTACACCACCGTCTCTCTTACTCCTCACAGGAGACATTATGATGTCCTGTTTATTCCACACCCAGAGGCACCTCAAAGCTACCTGCTTCTGTTTCTCAAGTCAAAGACACTATCTTTTTGGGGGGAAGGTTCCGTTAGAAGACTGAAATTGTTACCTTATTCATTCTACTCCATTCTTGCTTCTTCTAATCTGTTTTCACTGTAGCTGCCTAAGGAAACAATTAAAAACATAAATCTGACCATGACCATTGCCCAACGTATTGAGAAGAACATTTCTAACAAAGTCAACAGATCCCCTAGCCCTGCAAGATCGTTCATGCCCTTGTCACCAATCTCACCACTTCTTGCCACACTGTTTCCTTTTCCATTCCTGGAACCCACTGAGCCCTTTCTTCCTGCAAGCCCTCCAACATACCTTTCTATGCCAAATGTCACGAGCCTTTTATTTTTCTTCTTTTTTCCTTTTACAAGGGTTATCTAGGGGGACTGTGTATATGTTTATGATGCTGTCAATACTTGATTTTTTTTTAACTTCTCTGAAACTGCATTCAGGCGCTTAGATCAAGGTTTTTGGGAAAATCTTTAATGGAAGTATATTTAGTAATACAAAGTTTGCTTTAGGACATTGTAGTTTTCACAGCACTTGTACAAATCTCATATAAATTTTGTTTAATCCTTGTAATACTCGTGTTTGAAGTTGATACTGATGTTCAGAAAAGCTGAGTAGATGGTAATATGGTAGACTTAAATCCAAATATGTTAATTATCATATTAATTGCAAATAGACATAATACTCCAATTAATGGACAAGGATTGTAAGAATGGAAAGGGCCCGGTTTCATGGTACTTTTGAGAGATATATTTAAAATATAAGATGTAAAAAAGGTTGAAAGCGAAAAGTTGAAAAAAAAGTATAAAATGCAAATTACCAGTGTCCCCACTTCAAAAAAAGGAGGGGGCAGTGGTAGTTACAGTAACACAAAGAAGACTTTAAAGCAAAAAACATTACCAGCGATAAAGAGGCTATTTCACAACTCTAGAAGCTTTAATTCACCTGGAAGTTAAAATAATCCCCAAGATTTAGTCACTTAATATTGTAAGCTATTTAAAGCAAAAATTGATAGAACTAAGAATAAGGAATAGGAATTTCTTAATAAGGAATAGGAAAATCTACAGATAGTAAAAAATTGTGACATATTTCAGTAACTGAGAATAAAAACTAAAAGTTAGTAAACATTTAGAAGATTTGAGTAATATAACAAACTTTACTTATAGACACAGACACATTGAAAACAGAAGCGTGTTTTTCTCTAGTATGCATTGGAACATATTAAAAACTTGGCTAAATCGTGAACAACAACAAAAAAAGCAAGCCTAAAAATATTTCAAAGGACTAAAAACTTATAAAGGATCAAAAGTCGATCATTATTTAGTCTATACATCAGCAATAATTATGAAAACAATAGTAAAATCTTGAATATTTCCATATTTAAAAATTAAGAAATGTATTTCTAAATAAATAATGGATCAAAGAAGAAATTACAATGGAAATTAGAAAATATTTGACTTGAATGGTATTTAAATTTTGAAATATCAGTGCAACTAATGCCATCTTTGAGAAAAATGCATCAACTTAAATGCATGTGTTGGAATACTGAAAATTAATAAACTGAATATCTATCTCAAAAATTTAGAAAAAGAAAGTAAAAATAAACTGAACAAAGCAGAAGAAAGGAAAATATAAAGAGAAGAGCAGTAAATAATGACATTTAAAAAAACAAAATAAAAAAATATATATGTAGCATAGACCATCAAAGCCAAGAGTTTGTTTTTTGATTAGTCTATTAAAATTAGAAAAAGATGAAAACAATAGTCAGGTATTAGAAATGAAAAAAGAGGGCATTGTTGCAATTCCTCAAAGATATTAACAAAATAATGGGAAGAGATTATCAACAACTTTATGTCAAATAACTACAAAATTTCTGAAGAAAATATTACCAAGTTAAGTCAAGTAGTATATTAAAAAGTTAATATATGTGAAAATTGGATTTAAACCGGGACACAGAATTGGTTTAATGTAATTTTCTATACTTTTATAGAGGAGAAAAATTACATAATCATCTCATATGCCAATAAAGTATTTATTAAAATTCAACATTAATTACTGATAATAACTCTTAGTATACCAGGAAAAGCACATATACTCAGAAGTGTACCATATCATTTACATGTATGCACCCCATATCTACACTCTAAAATGTGTGTGACATTAGCATCATTTTTGCCTCATCAGACCTGTGCCGTGTCTTTTGATATTTAGTCACTCTGTGGTTCTTCTCTATGGTTTCAAAAAAACGGATGAAACAAAAAAGAAGTGAAGGAAATATTTAATTCTGAAACCATACAGAGTGTCTGCAAAGATGGTAGGATTCAATTAAACATACTATTATGATTTTAAGTAAAGCAGCATTACCTGAGAAAGTAGCTATATTGACGACATGAGCACATATCTGACAGGGAGGGCCAGGCTCAGAGGCAGCATGGTCAGAATGGTTGAGCTTCAGGACAAGCTCAGGGAGATCAGCTAGTGCTGAGAGGCCTGATGGCTGTCATAGCTTCTGAGCCAGCAGGGAGGCTGGATCCTGAGCCCAGTAAATGCTGGTTCACTGAGAGTTAAGTCTGTCTGGCTGGAGGACAGAGGCCAGTACCCCAGAGTTAGAGAGTGGGCAGGTGCCAGGGGTGCCCCTCCCCTCAGACTTTAGGCAAATGAGAGATAGTATTCCTTCTACTCCCTAGGTCTAATAGTAATAAGCCGGCAACTGTTCTCTGTGACTTCTCACAAGAAGATAGAGGAAACACTGATTTTTCAGGAGTTTCTTTCACCTGGCTCAATACTTTTAGATATTGTATTTCACATCACAGGATTGTTTATAATTTAATTTTGAGAGCATATTAGTTTCCAGTGAAATATTTTAATATAGTTGCCTGACTTCACAGAAGAAATACATAAGAAATAAAGTAGCTATTATCACAGTCATCATCACTATTACTTCTGTAAGTTTCCGTATTTCCCAGGCCGCTTCATCCTGGGGATAAAAACAAATTACAATAACAGTTACAAAACAGCATTTCGTTGGCTCCAGCTGGCTTGCTCAGATTCCTCCTAAATAGCTCTGAAGTCTCCAGTGAGTGCCTCACATGTACTCTGTGAATGAGGCCTCTTGATTACTGCTAATCACCAGCAAGCTATTCCCCTTCTACCCTGGGAAGGTTTCCAGTTGCTGCGCCTCCATGTGTGGTCCAATGTATGTCATTGGTAACTGGGAGTTGTGACTTCTTCCAATACCCATCCAAGGTGACAGAGCTTCACATCTAGGCCACTTGGGTGTAGTGAGTGTTATCTCCCATCAGTTGACAGATGCTACTGGACAAGTGCTAATGCCTTGCAGTTTTAGTGCCCCACTGAGATCTCAGATAAATCATTCTCATTTTTTAGCCCTACATTTATTGTAATTTCTTTACCACTCAAGTGGTTTCTCAATATCCGAAGACTGTGGCGTTTTCAGCATTCCTTCATTTTTCTGGCATCATTGTCCTTTGTTCTAGAAGCAGATTATTTCCTTGTCATTCCTTTTCCTTCCATTCGTCATTCATATCCTAGGAGGCTCCTCGGTTTGTTTGTTTTTTAAGAGACAAGGTCTTGGTCTGTTGCCCACACTGGAGTGCAGTGGTACGATCATAGCCCACTGCAGGCTCAGCCTCCTGGGCTCAAGCATTCCTTCCGCCTTAGCCTCCCAAGTCGCTAAGACTACAGGCGCACGCCACTGTGCCTGCATCCCTGGCTAATTTTTAATTAATTGTTTATAAAGTCGAGTCTCACTGTGTTGCGCAGGCTGGTTTCAAATTCCTAGCCTCAAGTAATCATCCAACCTCTGTCTCCCAAAATGGTGGGATTACAGGGGTGAGCCACCATGCCCAGCCCTCCTTGGTTTTTAAAATAAATTGGCCCAGAGAAAACCCACCTCACAGTCCTCTATATATCAGTTACGCTGGATACATATGGATACAAATAAAGCATCGGTTCACATACAGGACTTCCTTAACAAAAAGTGAGCAGGTTGGCGCTTTTTACAATTAGATCTTTAAAAATATTTCTTCCAGAGCATAGAAGGTTGCAAGTGACCAGAATAAAAGAGCAAATGTTATGGAAGGTGATTATATATTTTGGAGGGAGACGGTTATGCAGACACTTCCGTTGCTCCTTTATCATTCTGGCCTGGAATGTATATTTTTCTTGAAGAAGGGTTTATAGAGTTGAGAAACCATGGAGTTTTCTTCTTCTTTTTTTTAAAAATGAAATTCCCTGCTTTCTAAATAGTCCAAAAACTAATTATCTTGGATCCTCTTACGGTTTGAATCCTCTCAGCGAAATACAGGATTTTTTGCATTACATGCAAGTAAATCAGCAATAAATTTCTTCAAAGTAAATACCGTGAACTTTTCTATGCACAAGGACCAAATTCCTAAAATGCAAGGCTAGTTGCCTGCTTCATTAAAAAACATGAATGCAAACAAGTTTTATGAAAAAATTACAGAAAGCAATTGGCTAGAGAGTGATTACAGAGGTTAATCTGTGTACTAATTGGCTTGCTCAGGATGTACCACCAAACCAGATTCACCAGTCACTTCTAGTTTACGTAAATGATGCAGCATTATAGCAATTAAAACATGATTCATTTTTCCACAGTGTTTTTACATTAACTTAAAAATAATCATTTGGGTTTACTCCAGATCAACAAAAAATATACAGCTTCTAAATGGGGTTTTTACCTTTCAAGTAATTTTTCCTGTGTGTAGAACAGTGCAAGACAGCACCTCATTTCTGAACTGCAGAGCTTAAAGGATATTCTCCTAAGGCATACACCTTCCTTACAGCCTCTATTTATTTATGCTACCAGTCATTATTCTAGTGAATGTGACACTGCCGTCATTCTTACAGTTACACAATATAATATATATGTGCAGATTATAACTTTCTTGTGCAGAACAAGGAACAGAGCTGTATCAGGTGATACAAGAAGGATAAGTACAAGTCACTTGATACAATAAGAAAAGTAAATTATGGAGAATTTTTACATGGGGATTTTTTTTTTTCCTTGAAAGATGCTTCGTTCTGCCAAATTAAGAGTTTTTAGCTGACATGCCAAAAAATACCTGGGAAGCAAGTAGCCTGATGGTATGTGCTGACATATACTCCTCATGGACTGAAACGTCAACCCCCAAATCCTGAGTAGGGTAACATTTTTCAGCTCCGTCTCCTTTCTGAGGTTCATGGGACGTCATGCACTTCGTGCTATTTTCTCTTTGTTGTGAGAGTAACTCTTTGCCACCGAGCACCTGACGTACCGAACTAGAGTATCTGGGATTATGATGGAAGGGAGAGGCAGTAGGAGGCAGGGTTTGAGAAGACAAAAGTAGGGAAAGCATCTTCCTGTGATGCTGGAGGCAAACGCAAAGGTATCTCTTACTGCATAAGTTGGATAGGATAGGTCTTCTCATAGTTTTTGCTTAGCTGACTGTGTCTGGGAGCTCCTTAGTGATAGGTTCCAAAGTCTTTTTTGATTCCTGTATCTTCAGGTCCAAATATAGTGTCAGGCACCTGGTAGTTATTGAGCGTTTGATAGTGATGATGATACAGCAGCAGCTAACATTTATTCACTAGGCACTGTATATTTATTATCCAGTGTAATCTCCATGACAGTTGTGTGGAGGAGTTATTTTCTTCGTTCACAAATGAGGTGTGGAGTGTTAAAGCTCCTTGCGCAAGGTCACACAACTGGTAAATGTTAAAACCGGGCTCAGATCTCTCTAATCATGAATACAGTACACAAAGAGTTGGATGAACTATTGGGTCATGCAAGCAGTGTTTTCATTTATGTTCATGGACCCAGAAACATTTGTTTTACATTAGATGGGGGCAGAGTTTCTCAGCCCATTGACATTTGGGGCTAGACAATACTTTGTTGTGGGGGCTGTCCTGAGCATTATTTGATGTTTAGCAGTATCCCTAACTTCTACTTACTAGTTGCTAGTGGCACACTCCACACCTCCATTGTGACAACCAACAATATCTCCAGAAACTGCCAAATGTCTCCTAGAGCAAAATTGTTGACCGTTGACAAGTAATGGACTGAAAAGAACACCTTAGGCATTTGTATTTGAGGAATACTGATTCTTACTGTGGTCATCTGGGAATATTGTAATTTGCAAAGAGGCTGAAACATTGCTTTCAACAACCTCTAGAAGACCTAACTTAGGCACATTTATCTGACTCAGTCTGTGAGGAGTTTTCACCTTCTAGGAGTTAGGGCATGTTGTGGGGAATGGTGTATTTTCACCTTCTCTCACTTGTGTAACAGAAGGAAAAATCAAGGAAAAAATATCCCTGGAAATTTATCAGACTCTGGATATGGTGTGGAAATTACTTTCCTACTCTGGGAGAGGAAAAGAATAGATATTTAAAAGAAGGGCCATGGATGAAGGTTTTGTAGTTGTGGGAAGAGTATTAACACACTAGTTGCCAGCAACACTGAGCCTATTCTTGAGAACACAATCCTGTGGCCCTGATCCTAGGCCCAGAGGAACCTGGGTAAGGACCCAGGTAGATTGTTACATACTCCACTCATATGTTTTCTTGAGAATCTCTGTGTTGAGGATCCAAACACAAACCTGTCTGTGACTGACTCATAAAATAGAAAGGGTATGTTGGATCAGGAAGATGTGGTCTGGTTTGCATAGTAAACATTGGTGCAAATTTTGGGGAAACAAATTCACCTTTTGCATTTGAAAATAATTAACAGAGGTCCCCATACCCATTTTGCACTAAAATACGGTATCTGCAGTACCAGTGTCCAGTTTTAGAACGTGACGTGGCTGCACTGTCACTTGGTTGTACTCCCTTGGGCATTCTGGCATGGATGCCCTGGTCTATTAAAAATGGGTGCTCAAGCCGGGCTCGGTGGCTCAGCCTGTAATCCCGTGCCTTTGGGAGGCTGAGGTGAGTGGATTGCCTGAGCCCGTGGGTTTGAGACCCACCTGGGCAAGCAAGACCTCATCTCTACAATAAATCAAAAAATTAGTCGGGCGTGGTAGCGCGTGCCTGTAGTTCCAGCTACCTGGAAGGCTGCGGCGGAAGGATCGCCGGAGCCCAGCAGGTCGAGGCTGCGGTGGCCGGGAGCGGCCACTGCACTCCAGTCTGGGCGCCAGAGTGAGACTCCAACTCAAAAAAAAAATAAAAAATAAAAAATAAAAATAAAAATAAAAATGGGTGCTCAAATGCCTCAATAACCATGAAAATTCCTAAGTACTTCAGAATTCATTTTAGGGAATATAATCTGCTTCAGAGTTACTTTGGTAGGCCCCCTAGAGACCATTTGAGTCTAATGAGGCTAACTTTGTATGTATTTAATTTGATAAAAAGTAATATAATGCATAAGAGAATGGAATTTCATAGAATTTGTATGGTTAAAAACTCTGGATAAACATTGTTTTCTTAAAATTCTGAATTAATTTTTAAAATCAATTAATTAGTGTAGGTGATCAGGTTTAAGAAAATTTAGATTTATAAAACATATAAACTGGGCCATAAGTTTTTAGTGTTATAAATATATTCTTAACCTTATTTTTTAGAGACTGATTTAAGTAATACTTCTAATTCATTAAGAGACATGAGGGTCACCATGGATTGACTCAGAAGCAGTGAGGATAAGAAAAGAGTAAGGTGACCAGACTCAGGTGCTCAGGGCTCAACCTGATTATCAGTCTGAAATGGAAAAAAAAAAACACGTATCAGAAACTTAATGTGAGTTAAAGGAAAACATTGCTTGATTGACTGAAGTAAATTTGTATTTCACCTTCTTTCGACACATTTCTGTGGAAATCCTAGAAAAATCAGACAAAATACTACAAAGAGAGAAAAAAGTCAACAGAAGAATGAATGCACGTGCACACAGTTGAGGGGACGCCAGCCTCAAGTCCTCTTCTTCAATCAGCCCTATTCCGTGAGCTGTGGCTCCAAAATTGTGTTGTTACTCAGTGGTTGCAAACCTTTCACCAGGCCCTTCAGGATTTACATAGCAGTCCTTATTTTCAGGTCCTTATTTACATAGAAGTCCCTTATTTTCTGGGGTTAAATAAATGAGACGTGTTCGTGAAAGAAGATCACTGTACTTTCAATAAAAGAAGATCACTGTACTTTCAATAAAAGTACTGTTATAAAACTGCATTTCCCAGACTTTTCCTCAGGATTTTCTTACACTCTCAAAAATTATTCAGGACTTTTTGTTCAGATGATTTCTATCTGCCAATACTCACTGCATTAGAAACGGAAATAGAACATGTTAATATATTTACGTATTTATACATTTAAAAATAACAATAAACACGTTACCTGTTGACACAAATAAGATACTTTTGTTGAACATAACTATATTTCTCAAACAAAAAAAAATACTAGCAAGAAAGTTAGGTGTTCTTTTACATTTTTTGCAAATCAATATTTCATTTAACTGACTTGATAGAAGACATCTGGGTCTTGTTACCTGTATCACTCTTTTGCCTATTATATGTCTATTGAAGAAATGTGAAGAAAATCCAGCCTCCAAAATCTGTGTACTTGTAAACAGAGGACTACTTAATAGCCTTTCAGATAACTTTGATACTGTACTCAAACTCAAAAATGGCCTCTCTTCTTTTTAATCCTATAGCAGTTTTATCCACCATTGCTTTTGCCCCATCAGTGCAAATGTTAACACAGTAAAAAAGGCAGACAACATTTTAGTATCATTATGAAAATAGACTTGACCTCCCAGACCACAAGAAAGGATCTGAGGGGCACCTGGGGTGGTGTAGGCCATAACTTGACAACCACAGTTATATAAAAACGTTTAAAATGTGAAGAAAGTTCATAGTGTGTTGTTAAGTGATTAGAGGACAGATTATTAATGTTATAATTTAAAAGTTATGGATTTTAAATTAAGAATATGTATAATAAAGAGAAAACCCAGAAAAGCTATCCTAAATGTTAAACTGAATAGAAAAATAATGTCATTTTATTTTCTTCTTTTTATTTTATTAAATTTCTTACAGAAAGTGCTTTAACAGAAAAAAGTTATTCAGTCTTTATTATTTTTAAAAAGTAAGCATTTTGAAATTTTAAGGAAAATACAAAACTTTCTGTAGTCCTGTTATTCTAATAATCCTGTTTTTACTTTTTGTTCACTTTAGTTTTTATTTCTTTGTGTTTATATTTGGCATAATGTTTCTCATAGGTAGTACAATTTGTTTTTATTGCTTATAATTTCGTAAGAACTTTCCCAGATTATATATGGCCAAGAAGCTTTCATTCTAATTATATGTAAAATATTAGCACTCTTATTTCTGGTACAAATTTTGGCTCATATTGAGATTAACTGGCTAATCTAAATGATACTCGAAGATACCAGTTAATGCAATTTTTCTTCTTAAAAGGGCGTAACAGTAATCTTTTATTAACTGAGTTTAAAGGAATGTAATCATCACATTAATACTCTAACAATTTTAGATCCTTAATTATGCTAATTTGATTTTAATGATTTAGCAAATTTGTGTTTATTCTTAAAGATTTAAAAATAGCCTGAGGTACTTTCAGTTTGGACACAGTTTTGTTTAATACTGTTCTTCTATAACTGTAACTTTTGATCCTTCTCAACCTGACTTATTCCACCTACAATGTGGAACTAATGTGTAAAGATAACTATTTTAAAATTCTGGTGTCCCATTATGTCTGCATATGAGAGATTTCTGCTTGTTGGCATTCTGCTACAACCGTTTTCTATACCACATAATTTTTATTTCTTGGTGCTACTTGCATCATGAGCTCTAGATGAAGAAACTTACAGGTAGACTCTGGGGGTCACCCCCCGGGGGGTTTCTGTCAGAGGTGATAAGTAGGACATATTTGAATAGAACCAGCTTTCCTTTGTATGGCTTTAGTTCTTTTGGAAAAATTTTGCTCTGCGTATCAAGCACTAAATCCTCCAAACACCTTGTCTACTCTGATCTTATACTTCAGTTCTTGGCAATATTCACATCAAATTGTTATCTCCATAGAATCAGATGCTTTGTGAAAACTGGTAGGTATTGTGTGACATAAGATGAACATTATTTAATTATTTCCCATCTGCCCAAGATAGGCTACACTCACAGGCCATGGGAAATATTAGATGAATATTGAAACGTCACGTCCACAGCAGAGTCATCCTAGTCAATCATTGATTCAGAAGGACTCCAAGTAAAGGCATTTTGGGCATCTAAGCTGTGCTTGTACAGCTTAGTTTGACAGCTGCATTCATAGTTTATTGTTTTAATAGTTGTGCAAACAGTTGTTAACTATTGACCTTTTAGATTGATTGGGCCCTGGTGACAGTTGGTCCTGGATTAAGCCCAGCTCCTCCACTTCTAGCAGTATCATTAAGGACAGGTGCTTAGCCCCTTTCTGCCAAAGTCTTTATTTGTAAAATGGGAATACAGTAGTCCCCCTTTATCTGAAGGAGACAATTCCAAGTGGATGCCTGAAACCAAGGATAATACCAAACCTGATTGCTGCCAGTCGGAACACATTTCTGTTCATTCCTTTCACCCATAGTTTTAAAACCTTTTCCTCTTAACATCACTTACACCTGTGGCCATAACTTTTGCAGTTTGAGGTGCTGCAGCAAAACTAGCATACATTTCTTTTTTCTTCTTCACAATTTCACAGATAGAAGATTTATTCTTCGTATAGATCTTCATTCTTGGCATAGATCTCAGCAACCTCAGCATATAATTTTTTTTCTGTCTGGAGTAGGTCAAGAACTTTTACTTTTTCACTTAAGGGAAGCACTTTACTGCTTATCTCTGGCATATCCAAATTGTCAGCATCATTTCTTTGTGCTTTGAGGCCATTATTAAGTCAAATAAGTGTTACTTAATGCTGAGATACCTGACACTGAAGTACCATGATAGTGAATCTAATAACAGAGACAACTATTAACTGACTAACAGACAAGGAGTGTCCATGGCATGGACCCTCTAGTCAAAAGGAGGATTCACATCCTGGGTGAGATGGTGCAAGATTTCATTGTGCTCCTCAGAACAGCATGCAACTTAAAATTTATGAATTGGTTATTTCTAGAATTTTCCATTTAGTATTTTTAGACTGTGGTTGACTATGGGTAACTAAACCACAAAAAGCAAAACCAAGCATGAGTGTTGCTGTAACACAGTTTCTGTGAGAATTACATGAGTTAATATGTCAAATATTTAAAACAAGCAGAAATTTTCAACATATATTAGCCACTGTTACTATTATTACTACAAATGTTTATTTAGGTAAGTATACAATCATGTTAAGCAGTGCCACACATTTCTGCATTGAGCAAACTAAACTCATATGCTGTATTAAGAGTCATGTAGGTTGAGTTGAGTTTTGCATACTCTAGCCTCATTAAAGTTTTCTTCAAGTATAAGAGAATATTATACTACTTAGACTTAAAAGATAAAACAGAAATGTTAGAATCAGAAAACAAGCAGGAAATACAAGGAAGAAAATATGAAATGTTCAAAATTTCAAAAGAAAACAGCAGAGCAGCTGTATAATAGAATGAATCATGTTGAATGCCAAAATGGTGATTTGGAAAGTTAAAGCACTACTCCCAAAATACAAAATGAGACAGAAGATTGAAACAAGAGAGAAAAGTGGGCCATGGAAAATCAATCCAAGAGGTCAAATATTTATTGACTGGGAGTTCTAGAAGAAAAAGAGAAAATAGACAAGACAATTATCAAAGAAATTATCAGAGAAATAACAGAAGATAACTTCTCTAAGTTGAAGATAGACTTGTGTCTTCAGATGAAGTGGGTCAATCAATTTTTCAGCACAATGAAAAAAAAAACCCCTATACTTAAGTGTAGCATCTTGATAAAATTGCAGAACTCGTGGGTTAAAGAGAATATCCTGATTATTTTCAAGGATGGGGATGGGCGAAAGCTACCTACGAAATAAAGAGCATTCTGTTGGTGAACTTCTTTTCAGCCACTCTGGATTCTGCAATACAGTGAAGCATTAAGACTTTAAAATTCTCATAGAAGCCGGGCTCGGTGGCTCAGCCTGTAATCCCACGCCTTGGGAGGCTGAGGTGAGTGGAATGCCTGAGCCCGCGGGTTCAGGACCCGCCTGGGCAACTTGGCGAGACCTCATCTCTACAATAAATCAAAAAAATTAGCCGGGTGCGGTAGCGCACGCCTATAGTTCCAGCTACTTGGAAGGCTGAAGTGGAAGGATCGCCAGACCCCAGCAGGTTGAGGCTGCAGTGTCCAGGAGCGGCCACTGCACTCTGGTCTGGGCGACAGAGTGAGACTCCAACTCAAAAAAAAAAAAAAATTCTCATAGAAAATTATTTTGGACCTAGTGTTCTCAAACATGAAGGTAAAATTTTTTTATAAGTACAAAACCTTCTATAAAAGAATAACTTACAGATCTGCTAGAACAAAATAAATATTCAAGGGCAAGATGAGAGAGACTTTTTAAAAAGGACAATAAAGTACTAACATTCATTTAAAAATTATGAAATTTCATATTAAAACAACAGACGAAGACATTTTCATTCAATAGATTAATGTCATTTAGTGTTGGTAAAATGGGAAATAAACACTCATATAAATACTTTTTATGAGATTATAATAACAGTGCAGTTATTATTAAGATAATAACCTAATCTTTTTAGAAGACTGGCATCATATATGAGGGGGGACCCCCCCAATGGAATTTATTTATTAAAAAATTGTGTATTTATTCTTACATGTCTAAACTTAATCACCTTCAAAGCACTCTCTGATGCAATACACCTACCAAAACACTTTTTTCCAATGGTCAAAACTGTTTCTGAACTCATTGATTTTGATGACTCTTAGTGCTTTTGCCGTTTTTTGTTTTGCTTCTTCTACATTGGCAAAATGTTTTCTTCTGAGGACTGTTTTTCATCCAGGGAAACAAAGAAAAGTTGCTGGGGCAGATCCAGTGAATCGAGAGGGTGTGGTATAGGGGTCATGCCATTTTTGGTCAAAAACTGCTGAACACCCAGGGTGGTGTGGGAAGGTACATTGTCATGGTAAAAGAACCATGTTTGCCACAGCTCAGGACGTTTCTTCAGCAAACTGTGATGCAACCTTCTCAAAACTTCCAGATAAAAACTTGGGTTGACTGTTTGATCTGGAGGAACAAATTCCAAGTATACTATAATGGGCCCACCCTCCAAAAGATAATTCTGCTTTTTGGAGGGGTGGTTCCCCATATTACTATTTGAAATATACAATCTGTTTGTTCCAACAATTCTTATTCTTGGTTTCTATGGTAAGATAATAGCCCTATGTGTACAAAAGGTAGGAATTGGGGGATTGGGCAAGGAATGTACTTTTTATATTACTTAAGTAATGATTTTAAGTGCCCAAGAATTCAGAAGTAGTATACGGGTCCTGAAGTCTGTGAGAGGCTTTATCAACAAAAAGGAAATTAAGCCTGACCTACTATTAAAGGAAACACACTCATATGATCAACAGAGAAAAGGTTGAATCTTCTCCGCGTGCAAGTGAATCAAAATATTCAGTTTTGAACTGAAATCAAGCTTAGAAAATTTTAACCCCAAAGGAAACACTTTTAGAAAATTATGACAGAATGAAAATTGGATCATAATAGAAGTCTACCTACTCTATAATTTTATGGTTTTCCCAACAGTATATCATCTCACTTTGCATTGTGTTTACTTAATTAGACGTTTGAAATATGGAAAACAATATTTAGAAGAAAGCAGAAACATAGTCTTAATGAGACTCAAACAGCATAAACAGAAAAGATAAATTCAGGTGTCTTTATGTTTTAATCATGCAAATAATAATTCTCATATAGAAAATGAGTTGGATTTTTTATAGTTTTCCATCAGTCAGATCCTTTGTCATTTTCTTCCTGTAAGATACATCAGGCTAAATTTAGTGACAGAAGATGAAACCAAAAAGTATATTATATTTAAATTTTTTTCTCACCTGGGCTGAAATGAGCCATGTAATGAACTCTAGTTGCATAAAAAGATTTATAAATGTGGGCCCCAAAATCAGTATGTAAAAAAAAAAAAAAGTTCATCTTTTTTTAAGTGGCATACACCAGTATTTTTAGAGAAAAGTAAGTCTATAACTTGGGTGGTGGGAATTATGGGGAGAAATACGGAATTAAGTGTAATGTTATTACAGTGGTCATCCAGTGATCATAGCTGCCTCTGGAGTTGTGGCATTATAGATATGAAGCACGGAGCACGAGGTTTGACACGTTATACCCATAAAGTTCTATCTAATGTTTTCTAAATTATCAACTTATTTAACAAACTTTTGTGTATATGGTATTTGTGAGGGACTGTGCTGGGAACCCTTATGCATGGGTCTTTGGAGGAAGGGAACTGATGTTGAGGGAAGTTATGTCTTGCCATGTATGTTAGTCCGTTAGTGCTGTTGTAACAAAATACCTGAGACTGAGTAATTTATAAGGGACAGACATGTATTTTGTCATAGTTTTGGAGGCTGGGGAGTGCAAGATCAAGGCCCTGGCAAGCCTAGTTTTCTGGCGAGGGCTACTCTCTGCTTCCAAGATGGCGCCTTGTTGCTGCATCCTCCAGAGGATGGCAGAAGGGCAAGAGAGCCGAATGCTATGTGATGCCTCCTTTATAAGGTCCTTAATCCCATTCACAAGGAAGGCTCTCTCATGATCTTAGCACCTCTTAGTTCTGTCACATTGGCCATTTCAGTTTCAACACCTGAATTTTGGAGGAGACACATTCAAACCATAGCACTAAGGCATTTACTTCAGAGCAAATAGTGATTCCAAATTAAGAGGAAAGTAATATAGACAGTGGCATAACTGAATGGCTTTCTACTATAGGATTTTGAACTGGTACCCCTGAACTATGATATCTTTCAGTTGGTGGGAGTGGGAAGGTAAGGAGAAATGGTATATTAGCAGAAATTCACTTTAGAATATCAAAGAACCTTTAACTTTAAAAATGTTTAAAATGTTCTACTAAACACTGTTTTTCTCTTTTTTTCTTAGCCTTCTAGTTCAAAGAACTCTAACATCTTATTTTTTTTTCAGTATTTTAGAAACCATGCCTTTCAATTATTACTGCATGAAAAGATCATTTAGAAACTTTTGTGCTTTTACTGTTTTCATCTTGGTCTTTCAAGGCCAGAATAAAGAATGAAAATAATGGGTACAAAACAAAGGCTTTCAAGTGGAAGATGTAGAGGTTTTAATTAAAGGATGATGAAAAAGTGACTAGTCCTCCAAATCTTTAATAAAGCTAGTTAATTCTCCAGTAATGCTGTAGGAATTATGCTCTAGTGAGCTGGGACATTTCATTCATAATCAGGCAACATTATGTGCTTTTAATTAACAGTTGTACTTCCATTTGTCTGCCACTATTGAAAGAAAAGTGATACCAAATAATATACTATATTTTTGTATAATCTTCAAAAAACTTTAAGCATTAGGCCTGCATAGAGCATTGGTTGTTAAACATTGCACAGATCAAATCAACAGGCACTATATTTCTCTTCTCTAGGAGCGCATTGTCTAAAATATATAAAAACCATTATGGACAGATTAAGAGAACATCAACCAATTTGAGAAATTAAAAGTATACATTATTTAGCAACTCACTGAATGGGAGAAAATATTTTCAAATCATATATCCGATAAGGCATTAATATGCAAAATATATAAGAAATTTTATAATTCAAAAACAGTAACAACAAAACCCCACAGCCTGATTTAAAAATGGGCAAAGGAGGCCAGATGCAGCGGTTCATGCCTATAATCCCAGCACTCTGGGAGGTCAGGCAGGAGGATTGCTTGAGCCCAGCAGTTCAAGACTAGCCTGGACAACATACTGAGACCTCATCTCTGCAAATAATTAAAAAATTCGCTAGGCATGGTGGTGCACAGCTGTAATCCCAGTTTCTTGGAAGGCTGAGGCAGAAACATCTCCTGAGCCCAGGAGGTTGAGATTATGGTGAGCCATGTTGGTGCCACTGCACTACAGCTTGAGCGACAGAGTGAGACTCCAACTCAAAAAAAAAGGGGGGAGGGGGAAGAACGCCAATAGACATTTCTCTGAAGAAGATAAGTTACCAATAAGCATAAGAAAAGATACTCAGGATTACTAATCGCTAGGAAAAAGCAAATCAAAACCACAATAAGATATTATTTTACACCTGCTAGGGTGGCTACTAGCAAAAAAACAGAAATGCATTGTTGAGGATGTGGAGAAATTAGAACCCTTGTGCAATGTTGATAGGAATGTAAAATGATACAGCTGCTATGGAAAACAGTATGACTGTTCCACAAGAAAGCAAAAATAGAACTACCATATGATCCAGCAATTCCACTTCTGGGTGCATACCCCAAAGAATTGAAAGCAATAACGTAGATGAACCTTGAGGGCATGATGCTAAATGAAACAGGCAAATGCTATATGATTCCACTTATATGAGGAGCCTAGAGTAGTCATAGTCATAGAGACAGAAACTAGAATGGTACTTTCCAGGGGTTAGAGGGAGGCGAGAAGAGAAGTTATTGTTTAATGCTTAGAATTTCAGTTTTGCAAGATGAAAAGTGTCCTGTGGATGGATGCTGGTGATGGTTGCACAAAATGTGAACGCACTTAATGCCACTGAACTACACTGTTTAAAATGGTCAAGATGGGAAATATATGTCACACACATTTTACCACAATTTAAATATTTAAGTGTATACACACACACACACACACACACACACACATATAATTTAACATTAAATGTGCAAGGGAAGTTAATAAAATGAGGGATTTAAGGACAGGTCAGATTTTCAATGTACATATTTATTAATCTATATTATTTACTGAACACCTTTAAGCACTCTGTATTATTCTAGACACCAGGGATACTGGGTCAAAACCAAAGTTACTTTCCAGACCTCATGCTGCTCCACAACTAATGAGAGTGGAATCAGATAATAAACACATCATCTTATGCATATGTAATTCAATTTCAGGCTGTGATGTAATGAAAAATTAAGCAGGGTAATGGGAGCACTCTTTGAAATAAGGTGGATAGGGAAGACCTCTCTGAAGAGGTGATGTCACTGATCTAGTTCACAATCCTTGTTTGTCAGAAGAGTGAAGAGAGACGTGAGTGCATGATTTGCCTTTCTCAAATGTTCCCTTTATTCTCTTCCTTCTTGCTCTTGTCTTCCTTTCCCATGTTCCCGTCTTTTCTACTTTTATAGTTATTGCAGCTTTTCAAAGGAATTTTTTTCTTATAATCTTACCATTACCCCCTGGTAATTAGAGCAGACAATATAAACCGTCATTAAAAAAATAGGAACCAAGGCTTTCTGCCCTCTAACCTGGACTCCTTAAAACTAGACCCCATCTCCTGATGCCCTCATCTGGGATGGGATTTTTTTTTTCTGCTCAACCTGCCCCCCACCCCACCATCCTTCCCACTGGGGTGAGATTTTAATAACCCCTCAAGTGATCCTGCTGTAGATAGTTCTGAGGCCACATTTTGAGAATAACGGGACTAGATTTCTTTACAAGGAACAGAATTTGTAGGAGATTGAGGGTGTGGGGAATAGTCAGGAATTATTATTGAACTTTGTATTAAAAAAAAAGATAAACATAAAAGTGACTCACCCAAAGATACACACTGCTGCTGTGATGTGGTTGAGACCGGAATTCTATATTCTTTCCACAAAACCACTGCTTCCCATATGGAGGTCTGTAAAATAGTGACTTTCCACATTGAGGCTTTTTTTCTGTTATTCATTGTGAAATGAGAAAAATGCAGAACTGTGCTGTGTTTCATAAAGAATTTTTATTTATTCTGAGAATCTGTCCTCCAAATGTTTTTGTTTTTTCTTTGAGTTGGAGTCTCACTCCGTCACTCAGGCTGGAGTGCAGTGGCATGCTCTCTATCACCCCAGCGTTGACCTGCTGGGCTCTGGCAATCCTTCCACCTCAGCCTTCCAACTAGCTGGAACTATAGGTGTGCACTACCACGCCTGGCTAATTTTTGATTTATTGTAGAGAGGAGATCTCACCATGTTGCCCAGGCTGATCTCAAACCCGTGGGCTCAGGCAATCTTCTCACATCAGCCTCCCAAAGTGTTGGGATTGCAGGCTTGAGCCACCGTGCCTGACCTCCTACAAATGTTTTGAATTTTAAAATATTTCTTCTTTTATGACATGATGATAATTGTATGTATTTAGTTTGGTTTTCATTTTTTGTTTGATAACATGAGACCCACAAGTCTGGATACCAGGGCACTAAAGCAGAAGGGTCTGCCCCCCCAGCATCCCCCACCCACCGTTGTCCCAGGGGGTTCTCAAGGGGTTCTACAGGGCACTGTTTGAAAACCACTAATGTGGTGGAAGTATTCCAGACAAGGAGTTGTGAGGCCTCGGTTCTAATCTTATCTCCTTTATTAATTAGCTGAGTGACTTTGGCAAATCACTTCATTTCTCTGGGCCTTTATCATCATCTAGGATTCTGTGTACTTAAGGATAAATTTCTGCATTTTGAAATATGGGAATTATTAAAATGGATTAAGTTATTTTTTTGTTATGAGTAATTCATCAGCTCTACCATATTTGTGTAAAGTGATTAATATAATTTTTTATGAAGCCCAGTACACAAAAAGCTCATTAAGTCAATACTGGCTTACCCAGAGTGATATTTAATTCAAGGCAATTGCTATTCCCTAGTAATCTAGATCTCCATGGTTTAGTAGTAAAAATATTAAATTATCAGAATCTAGTTAACGTAGAACTCATTTTTTTTCAATCTCCCTACTTTTAAATAGAGTTTTCCCTCATACTTCAAATATTGGGTGTGGTTGAGAGGTAGGTATATGCCAATGAGCATCAGGCTCTGGCTTATCAGAAAGTGAACCCATTTTGGTTTTCACAGTACTGCTCCCATAACCTTGTCCACAAATAAATTGTTACATATAAATTGTTGTGTACTTAGGATTTGATTCTATTCATGGCTCTATGCAAATCAGTCTCTGTGGTATCTTTTAAATACTTGTATGCCACATCAATTCTAAAACTCAAATTTTTATTTAAAGCCATTCTCCTGCCATTGAAGCATTTATTTTTTTACTCAAAAAGCATGTAGTGGTACACCGCTGAGCACTGAGTGACTCCTTGGTGACACCTTGGGGACTGAGTGACACCTTGGGGACACCAGTGTTGTAAATTTTATATTTTCAGTAATTTTTTGCACTCAAACCTCTACTGACATTCACTCTAACCAAGGACCTTCTAGGGCAAAGTATCTTTATATCTTACCATTTTGGGGAAGGACATGAGAGTGGCCTTGTAAAGAGCTCAAGGGATAAAACACTTTGGTGCCAAAGGACTTGACTTGTGTGCAAGCCTATAGGGCATAGGGATACTTTGCAGTCCTCCTGGTATGGGAACTGGTAGCTGCTGGTCTCATGGGAAAGAGAATTTGGGCATCTCCCTCCGCCCCGATGAGAGCAGGAATACCCAGCTCTAGATCAGTCATTAAGTGACCCAAGGTAAGCCCCGACATCAGGCATTGGACAGTCCTGACTGCTTCTCTCTAGGGACCTACAGTAGGGTTCTGCACAATGTGTGTCATCACATCAGACTGTACCCAGATACATCTCATGGTGGCTATCTCATTGATCTGAAGTTGAACGTGTCTCTTCGAGTTTAATTATTGGTGTCTTTCATAATATACCTATAAAATATAGAAAAGAGCCTGTTTCCAGACACAAGGAGTCGATTTACCTTATGCAGAAGTTCTGGACAAAAGTCAAATTATGTTTACTTTTTCATGTAGCTGCAAATAAGAGAGTAGGACACAACATGCCCTTCTGGATTTTGTTTGGAAGACAGTGATATGTCCTTATGCATCCCTATGTTAGGGATAAACTGCTTCCCACAAAGTGCACATACGTTACAAAATTCCTAGAAGTTACTACATTAAGAGTTTCCCTCCCTGACACCCTGCTCTCTCTTCCTTCTATTTAGCTAAGTTGGATAAAATTGTATGCTTGGATGTGGTCCTTGAGCATCATCCCTGCCTTTCTGTTGTGCCTGACCCTGGCGCTTCCTGCTTGCTGACAGTTGTTGCAAAGCATTCTGGGGTCTAAGCCTGCTTGCTCCCACTTTCCTGACCCTTGAGTCATTAAATTATGTTTTCTATCTCAGTTCCATCTTCTCCTCATTCCTCAAATGCCTTGTCTACCTGACCAGTGGCCACTTTGGCAAAGACTCCCTAGTCCTACATCTGTGTGACTCATTGGATGGTAGATTTGCTCATGGGTATATATCCTGTGTCCCCATCTAGCTAAAAAGTATGGGAAAAGTAAAATGATTTCTTTTTACTTTTTGCACCCTAGCTAGCTAGACTAGTTTCTTGCACATAGTACTTATTAGTGATAATAAAACATTTTTAAGAATATAAATAAAACACAATCATAAAATTAAAAACAAACTTACTTTTACCTTAGAACATCAAGGTACCCTGTGTCTGTGCGGGGTGACAATTGTACTTAAGGAAATATAATGAACCAGGGGCAATACCAGGGATATTCCAACCGTGTTTGCTGGGGAAGGCATGCATGGGCTTGCTTCGGATCCACTGTGGAAATGTTAGTTAAAGGAGGGGTATGGTCCAGGGTCATGGTGGTGAGAAACCAGATTACCAAGTCAGCGGGGCAGTCAATCAGGAGGCACTGTTACATTTCTAAAGAGTGCATTTGTTGATTCAATTATTTGATTAACTTTAAAAAGCATTTACTGTAAGCTGAGCATTTTGCTGGGTTCTGGGAACACTAAGATGAATGGGACCCAGCCTCACTTAGGAAGCTTATAACCCAGTGGAAAGTCAGACACATTCATAGATCCTTAAAGAGGCAGGGTAAACATTCAGGAATGGAGAATGCCTATCACTGGGAGTCTAGGAGGGACACTGAACTCATTTGACGTCTGGATTCCGTTCCTCAGTCTAAATCAAGGACACAGAGAGCAGAGGCAGCTTCTATAGAAGACAAAGGCATTAAATATGGGTCTGGGACTGCCAAGAAAAAGGGTTATGGCACAAAATAGTTCAGGCTCACAGGACAAGTCAGAGAAGATCACAGGGGATGAAGAGTTTCTTGTATTTTTTGTGTTTGATTCTGTCTTGCTGAGTAGCTACCTCGTCTACCTAAGGCCTGTTCCTGGGATCATCTCTGTGATCTGGGGTCTCCTGTTCTTTCTTTCTTCAGGCCAGTTTGTCTGGCTACCAGCCAAGCATTCAGTATAGGCTTTCTGCCAAGTGCTGTGGGGAGACTGAGATGAACTTATCATAGTCTCAGAGCTAGTTAGAGGTAAATTCAGGAGAGTTGTGGAAAGGCATTTCAGTTGTTGGGAATAGCTTATGCTGAAGTGCAGAGGCAGGGAATGGGAAGAAATGTCAAAGTAGTGTCCAGTCAGGCTATAGAGGTAGGTTGAAGTTTTGCTCTTAGTTAGAGTATCTGTTTCCTATTAATAGGCAGGTAAGCTTTTTAAAACCTGGCGTGTGATTGATGCAGAGCTATCAGCTGATGGGTCACAGGTGGCATTCAGGGTGGAGGGTAAGTTTGGGGGAGACATGTGTTCCATAATATTGAATTCAGTCTTTTGCAGTTGAGTATAAATTAACATGTATCTCAGTTGGTCTAACAATGCTTCTTGGAGAAACTAACACAAAAATTCCCAACTAAAAGAAATCGCATAATTATTTGCATACCTGGAACTTACACCCAGGATTTTTGTTGATTTTGCTCTACCCATGGTCCCAGTATTTCACGTGCTGTGGAAAGGACATAAGATTTGCTAAGGATTCTTGACTTGGTTAGGGGAGAGTTTTATCATCTACTGCCTAGAATCACTAACTTCAGTGCAAAATTCAATGAAAGAAAGTTAAAATTAATAGAGATTCCACTTGATTATATTTTCTAAATTCTCCAGTGTGGACACGGTATGTGTTTTACATGAGAATTATTCCCTCACTCAAAGATGGTAAGCCAATATCTGAAGTATTTAATTGACAATATTTAATTCAGGGTTTTATCTAGTATTTAAAAGAATCATGAGATAGTTACCCCCAGTGCTTCATTATCTTTATGTCTGATCAACTAGGAGAACTTAGAATTATTTTTTCTACAATGGTGAAATAAATGGGATTGAATATTTGTGGATTTTGTTCTGTTGCATGAACAAAATTTCAGAACCAAGTCTAGAAACCCAGTCCTTTTTTATATACCTATAGGTTTATAGTCTGGGCTATTCTGAATGCAGGACTGTCCTATACTAACTAAAATAATGCTGATGTTGCTGTCAAATATCATGACATCTGCCTCCACTGACTTTTGATATAAAGTGTTGCTGGACACCAAAAAGAACAGAGAGAGTGACTTCTTATAGAACTGATTACATAACTGTTTTGTGTCTGCTTGCTTGTGTGACAGATTTGGTAGCAAGTTGTAGAAGAGGAGACTTCCATGTCTCACCTACCAGAAAGCACCTAATATTGATGAATGGTCAAATTGGCTTGGATCCATTCTCATACACACCTCCGAAGAATGAACTGAATGAAAGGCGTAGGAGGTGAAGAGGAGGAGTTTAAAAGAGAGGAAAACATGTGGCTGGTGAATTCTTCTTGGCAAGGAATGCACTCTTTAGATTGGTTTTGTTTGGGGGATGCTGCTTCTTTGATTATACATCTGTTTCCTGACTTATTGTCCGACAAGTCCACTTTGAAAGGAAATAATGGTGTATTATTTGACCATTGGGCAGAGCAGATTTCTTAGTCTATTCAATCTGCTATAATAAAATACCATCAACTGGAGATCAAGTCTAAGCAAGATGCCAGCAGATTTGATAACTAGATAGAGCCTCATTTCTTGTTCGTAAATGACACCTTCTGTGTTGTGGCATGGTGGAAGGAATGAAGGATCACTTGCTCAGGCCTCTTTTATGAGGATACTAATCCCATTCTCATGATGTAGTCATCTCCTAAAAGCCCTTACTGCCTAATAATGTACGTTGCAGGTTAGGATTTCAACATATGGAGACACACTCATATCATACGTAGCAGCAGAGGTAATTGACCCACACTAGAGTCGATCAGACCTATGACCATGACTGCATAGGCAGAGGGTACTCACTCCTAAACTTTGGATCAAAAACATTGACTGGGATTTATTTTATGAGATACAATTTTTCACAGAACTATATATTCCATGCGAAACTGGAGACCCAAAAATTTGAGGGCGTTTTCCTTAAATGACCACGCCAAAACTTCATAAACATATTTTTCACCATAAAATATAATTGTGAGAGACAGTGTAGTCTGTATCCTTTAAAACACATTGTTTATTTGTGTGGTAATCTGAGCTCTTCATCACTGGATTTGCATAATGGTTTTAGCATGTTTTCATCTTAGGGCATTGTTTAGAAGGAAAAACTAATATGGTCTGTTTCCACTAATCACAAATTCCATTTTGTATTTCTTTGATGTAAGTTCTTTGATGTGAGAGAAAACTCTAAATCTCTTTTAAAGGGAGAAAAATGTCAGTGAGTCTGTTTAACATATACAAAATCTCAAGAATTTAGTCAACTACACAAAACGGGGAAGCTAATATTCTGTGTGTTTAGAGATGCTTTTGTTTGTTTAAGGGATTTAGTTACAACTCGGGTGGCTTTCTAGGCATGTAAAAAATTCTTCTCAAAGACTGTAGGACATTTTTGCAACTATTATGAATGATTTACTAGGTCATTGAGAGAACAAGCTAGATAAAATGCCAGCTATAGTTTTCTAGAAGCAGGAACCCAAGAACCCACGGATTGCAGCTTTGTTCTTCCCCGTTGCTCCCTATGCTCTTCTTGTGCAAAAGAATTTTGTTTTTCCCAGATGGCTTTGGTGGTCATTGCAGAGCAGGGAAACATGATCCTTTGACAGCCAGGAGAGCAGAGCTCTCACAATTCTTGCTTCTGCCAGCTGGAGAGAACGGGACTCAGTTCACAAGCTCGTCTTCATTTCCCTGTCTGCTTCACTTTTTATAGCACTGAGTCCCACCTGCTCCAAGGTGTACACTCCCCTTTATGCAACAGGAGTGTCCTTGAAAACCTCTGTTTAAGTCACATTTTCATAGATCCTATAGAAAATTTTCCACTGACTTACATATAATTTTAGAGAAGTTTTATCTGAGATTGGAGTGATCTCCAATTGGCAGCGGCCTTAACTTTCTGCTCTCAAGGCTTTCTGTGAAGAAATTAATGATATGTCAATAAACACAGGGATTTGGGAACCTTTGGTAAGTTATTTTATAAAGTGAGTAACCACTCCTTACTTTATATTCAGCTATTCATTTATAATACCAGCATCTATGCAGTTCCTGCTCACTGCTAGATACTTGGAGCAGAAAACAAATGAGGCTTGATGTTTGCCTTTAGAATGTTTATAGTTTCTTGTAGAAGATGGGGAAGATGGGGTTCGATTTTCAGGGTTTGCTCAGTGTCATTAGTGTTGTGAGCCTTTGTGTACACAGGGTGCTGGGAGCAAAAAGGAGCGACATCTAACATCCAGGGATAGGGTCCAGGTTCTGTCAGATGAGGAGGAATTAGCCATATAAAGAAAGGGTGAGAGGGCATACAAGACATGTTGGCAGATACGCTGGAGAAACTCTGAGCTTTGTGCAGCTCAGAACAGATGTTTGTGGGAGCAGTTGCTCTTCCGCACTTCTCCTGTGATTATAATTCTTTGTTTGAAAGGGCAGGTCTAGCATAGTTTAGTGGTTGACATGTGGACTCTGAAGCCAGGTGGCCTAAGATCACATCTTGTGTGTGATTTGAGACAAGTCCCTTTAGCTTCTTTATGCCTAAGTTTCTTCATGTTTAACATGGGTATGATAATGCTATTATCTACCTCGTAAGGTTGTTGTGAGAATGTAATCAATTAGCAAGACCTCACATGTAGTAAATATTATGTAACTATTTGGCTTGTTCATATAACATTCAAATGATGAAGAAAAGATTCTCAGAAATGCTCCTAGTTAAAAGCTGACTAATGCTCCAAAACTGTCTAATGCAATGGAAGAAAAGACTTAGTAGTTCTCTGACTCTACTATGAATAAAAATTACCCAGGGAACTTATTAAAATACAATTCTTGGTCCCAGCCTCTGATAATGCAATCCTTAGGTCTTAGCTAGGATCTGGGAATGTGCATTTTAAAAATTACCTGCAGTGGTTTTCATGCAGATAAGCTCAGAATCTTTGTGAAGCTTTGCCCTTTTGGAGCGTGTAACCCACAGGGACTCAGAAGACCTATATTCTGGTTCCAGCTCTGCTGTGTACTGCTTGCATATGACCTTGGACAAGTGAATTAATGCCTGAGCATCTATTTATTTTGCCTGGGATTAACATCCTTGCACCACTGTGAAAATGAAACAAAATGTGTATCTGAAAGACACCAATGAAGCACCCCTTGCTAAATGATCTCGTTATTGAAACTGTGGGTGCCTCAGCCTACAGTCTAGTATGTAGAAAGCCTCAATCCTGGTTGATGAGGTTATTTTAGGAAGGAGGGTTACAGTTGCATCTGGACTGCTGGCAGCTCTTCTCCATAGAAACCATCTATCTTTTCTGCTGCATCTTGATTGATTATCCAGCTAATATTCCAGTGCTCAGCAGACATAGGTGACGGGAGTTACTACTTTTCAGGGCAAACAGACCTATTATTAGACAGTGCTCATTATGCAAAAATTCTGCAAATTAAGTCAAAATGAGACTGTCAGTAAACTTTGACATGTCATTTTAGATAATCGAGTATTGAAGAGTTAGTTAGAAGAGGCTGGTTGGATTGGGTGAGACCAAAACCTAGAAGTTGGGTGGGGAGGGAAGGGAGGAAGGCTAGCTAGCTGATGGGGGTGGCTAAGCATCTGCGCTGTTCCCTCCCGGCTGTTTAAGTTTACTCTCCCATCCCAACTGATGTGTTTGGCTACAAGTACAAGTTTATGTGCCAAAGTGAAAAGAGAACAAGTGTGGATTCAGAACAAAATAAAGGGCTAGGAAAGACTTTTTAAATAATTTATTAAGATAAAAATATATTTGGTGCTAGATGTAAACATTTAAATGATTCTTTCTTGAAACATAGTTCCTGGTTTAAGAATTTAGCAGAGACCCATAGGGACTTACTCCGATGAAGCCAGAATATTTAGGACTAAAACAAAAAGGCTCTCAATTGCAAATTTAAAACATATAAAACGGGTTTGAATTGTGTTTCATTCTACTTCAATTATAATAGAATCCAACCAAAGAACTGAAATACAAAATTGCCTCTTTGTCTCACGAGGTAAGCATGAAGTAGATATCATTGCTCTACTTAACCCACAAGGAGAAAAGCTAATTATTACAGCTCCTGTAACTGCTTGTTAAGAGAGAAACAGATGTACATACAAATGTGTGTATAAATGTACCCTAATGTAAACAAGCACTGCATCAATATATGCGTTTCATGGTTAAAGATTTTGATGTTTACTGTGAAAATATTTGTTTATATAATAGATTAATGAAAAAGCATAGTCTTGAGATACTTATTTTTCTTTGAAAACTATATAGTTTTGCAGACTGTGATCAATAGCTCAGGATGAATTTTTACTTAAAGGTAAGGGAGTATTTGTGAAAATATAAGTCGCACATGCAGATATGGTTGTAAAGCTTGACCTATCATTTAAAAAGCTCTCCAAAATTTCCTGGTGGAGTAGATGGATAGTTGTTTTGTTATAAATGATTCATTGGGTTACAAGATACGTCTTTGTGAAGAATAATAGGATGGTACCTTTATTGTTCACTACTATTTCAGGCTGTGTTGTTAGTTATCCAGTTCAGTACTTATTGAAGTTTTAAATGATCATAGAAGATGGAACAAGAGCAGAGAATGAATCTTAGAAAAGCAGTAATAGTCCCCACCTGCACTTATCTCTCCAGGCTTATTTCTTGTGACTTCTCCCTTCCTTCTCTATATACCAGCCACTCCTCTTCTTTTTTTGTTTGTTTATTTATTTTTTAGTTTCACACCCTTCTCTCTGGCCCCCAAGTCCTTTCATTTTTTTTTTTTTTTTTTTTCTTGGCCATGATCCATTTATTCTTGTAAGGCCTCAGTATAAAGGTTCTTTTGAGAATCCATTATGACCTTCCTCTGTACTCTCCCTTCTAACGTGCTGTTCTTTCTTTATCTTAGCACAAATTATGATTATTATTCTTTTAACTGTTAGTCTTCCTAGTTGGACTGTAAACTCCTTGATGGCAGTGACTCTGTCTTGCCCGTCGTTATCTCTCTGTCATTCAGCACAATGCTTGACATATCTTAGGGACTTGATACTTGTTAAAATGTTAGATGGATGAAAAATGCAGTGTTCATAAAAAAAGACGGATGCTGACCTCATGAGACAATATCTTACTAACAGAAGTTTGAGCCAGGATATTTGTACTTCTTAGGTTCTCAGTAATGAATAGGGGTTTATTATTGACTGTCATGCAAAAAAATGCAAATAATAGGCAGCAGGTAAAATATGAAAGTCGAAGCTGGTAATATCAAAGTTATTTTCTGGGCATAAAATGAAAAAAAAAACCTAAACCCACACACACACTGGTTTTGGAAGCTCTCTAAAAATGTATTTCTAACATTTAATTTTTTGTAAATGATTTCTTTGATTATGTAGTATGTTAAGCATCTCTAGAATAGTGCTGGCAAGTCTTTCAGTCAATTAAATGCTCATTGGCAAAGTGTTTCAAAATATTATGGTAGACTTTGGAGTTGTGTGCCATTCGGCAGCTCACATGACATTTCCATGTCAGTACGTTGCTTTTTTTAAATTGTATTTTGTTCACCCATCCCTTGAGTGCTTCTTGCCAGCCTTTGTTCTTGGGATGGAGTAGGTTTGAATTTTGGGATGAAAATATGCAAAATGACATGAGAGCCTAACCATATTGGGCAATTAGAGGTTTATAGTACATAAGGAGGAAAGCAGGTTAGAATTAACTTTCTAGACTCAGTGACTCTGGGAAGACTTTAGGGTAACTGTTTGTAATGGTTTAAATCTGAACAGCCTTTGCAGACCTGCCAGTGATAGAAAAGCTCAACCTGATTTTATAAAACAATCAACCAATACATGTGTATATTAGATACTCATATACACAAAAAATCCATATATTGAGGATATATAATGACCATAGACTGTGTGTGTGTGTGTGTGTGTGTGTGTGTGTGTGTGTGTGTGTGTATATATATATATATATATACAGCGTACATACACAACACACACACACACACCCCTCAGCCTTACTCACAGGAATTTGCATGATTGCCTGTGGAAAGGAAATGTCTGGTGCTCTCCTCTTGGATTCCCTAGAACGAACCTGAAAGATTATTACAGTTTGAAGCAGCAGCTGCTGGTGACAGTTTTTGCCCTACAAGGAGGTGAAATGATGCAGACCAATGGTCTAACATTTCCCAAAGCACTATCAAAGAACGAATAAGAATCAGTGAAATGGCATATTGCTATATGCCTTATTTTGGGAATTTTAGAATTTCTTTGGCAAACTACTTTTCCCCAGGAGAACTTTCTGACCTAAGTTAGCAAATTCTAGCTGAAAGGTCTTACTCACAGCACAGAGTACATGGTTCAGAAGTGGTGTGTTGTTTCAACTGAGGGTTTTCCTTTTGAAGCTTCCAGAGAAAGTCAGGTCAATCTGACAGGCTTATATTGAAGTAAACTGATAGCTGGATTTCAGTATTAACGGAGCAAAAAGTCAATGTAAATATAACTGCACAAACTCTATCATGTGTATAGTAATCTATAAGATCTTCTGAATGAAACTACTACCTAAATATGTCAGTACCAACACTAAGAATATTCCTAAGGCAAATCTCAATAAAAATTAAAGTTGTTTTACATTTCAAGAAGCTTGGCATGTCCAAGTAACTTCAAAAAACCTTTGTGAAAAAGAAAACATATTTAGCAATGTGCTTTGAAAAACAATCAAAGAATGAATAGAGACCCTGAGACTGCCTCTGTGATTAAATGTCTCAGCTCATAGCCTTATTTTATCCAAAATACATACTTTATTGAGCTGTAGCTTTATTGGCCCCTTTAAGGAACCAAATATATAGAAGCATACATAGTACATCAAGTTGAAATTTCAGAGAATTCAGCAATATAAGAAATAACCTTAAAGTTGCATGGCATTAATTTAAAAAGATCACAGTATGGACATTGCTGAATTTCTTTATATTATTTTCTGCATCCCTAAATAATAGTAATAGCAGCAGCACTAGCACAGTATTTAGTGCTTACTTTGTAACAGGCCCTATACATTCTCATTCATCTTCAGATTTCCTTTGCTTTGTGTTTAAACATTTCAAATGAAGATTTTTTCCCAATGTATTTGATACAGGCAAAGAATGGAAAGAAGCCCTAAGGTTGCCTCAGTGAATTACATATTGTAATCTATTTAATTCTCATGCCCTTGTAAGTTAGGCATCATTGTTATCTGCCAGTTTACAGATGAGGAAAGTAAGCACATAGAGATTAAATAACTTTCTCAAGATCATAATGCTAATAAGTTAGTGATGGAGATAAGATTTGAACTCAGGCAGTCTAGTTTCCAAGTTTATACTTTGAGCAACTGCATTATCCTGTGTCTCAATTATAGGTGAGTCTAATTATGGTCCAGTATTAGGATTCAAAAAGCAGGGAATAGTTTTGTCAGCGCTCTTAAGAGCTAGCCACTGCTTATACATGAACAACAAGCAGGCAAAGAACCAAATAAAAAGCACAATCCCATTCACAACAGCCACACAAAAAATGAAATACTTTGGTATCTTCCTAACCAGAGAAGTGAAAGACCTTTACAATGAAAACTACAAAACCCTGCTCAGAGAAATCCAAGACACAAACAAATGGAAAAATATTCCATGCTCATGGATAGGAAGAATCAACATTGTTAAGATGTCCATCCTACCAAAGGCAATCTACAGATTTAACATAATATCCATTAAATTACCAACATCATTCTTCTCAGACCTGGAAATGACAATACAGAAATTCATATGGAAACATAAATGACCACGAATAGCCAAAACAATCCTTAGCAAAAGAAACAAAGCAGGAGGTATCACACTTCCAGACTTCAAACTTTACTATAAGGCTAACAGTAATCAAAACAGCCTGGTATTGGTACAAGAACAGCCTGGTATTGGTACAAGAATAGACCAATGGAACAAGATAGAGATTCAGGAAGCAAAGCCTCAATTCCTCAACCAACTCATCTTTGACAAAGCTTCCAACAACAACCACTGGGGAGAGAAGAACCTATTCAGTAAACGGTGCTGGGAAAACTGGCTGAC
>CAUYQG010087527.1:0-28555 GCA_963574415.1 Tarsius wallacei
GCGGGCTACCGCACCTGGCTATTTTTTTTAGTTTTTGTAGAGTTGCGATATTACAACGTTGCCCAGGCTGGTCTCAAATTCCTAGGCGCAAGCAATCCTCCCACCATGCTGGGATTACAGACGTGAGCCACTGTGCCTGGCCTAAGAGAGCAATTTAAAATACAATGGCATAAAGAAGGACAAATATATGGACTTTGCAGCAAATTGGGTGGATTTGGAGTCTATCATACTCAGTGATTTATCACAGAAACAAAGAACTGAGTTCCATATGTTCTCACTCATAAGGTGAACTTGAACAATTATAATGTTATAAGAAAGCGATTGGCAGTAGTGGAAAACTGTCAGGGGAGTGGGGGGGTGGGACTGGCAGTTGAGGGAAACTGCTAGGGGAGGGAGGGGCATACCTCATAAACAAGGGTACCTGCATGATCAATGTTTATATACCTAACCCTGAATTGTACCCCACATCTTTATAATAAATAAATAATTTTTTTAAAGTGTGAAAAAAAAATACAATGGCATTCTCTTACTACAATGGTGCAGCTTTTTCTTCATTAAACTTTCCCCTGGTTGTTGTTATATTTTGACTAGATTACAGAGTTCTGTGAGAGTTGTCTGATAGTTATTGCCAACTTATTAGTTGCTTTTGTAGAGGGACAGGGTTTTGGAGCTTGCCACTCTGATATTTTGAGTGACTCCAATTCCCTAAATTAAATAATTTTCCGTGACCCCTAAGAGTATCATAAGATTTAAACACTGTACCCACTGTGCTTAATGAATAAGATTTTCCTGGGCCAACTTCAGTGATCAGTAAAATAGGATTCCATTCCCAGCTGTGCCTCCTCTATAATAATCTTGGGCATAGACTAAGCTACTCTGAGATTCACTTCTCTTTTTCCATTTAATCTTCAGAATTAATATAAGATTTCAAAAGGTAACTTGTGAAAATGTCTAGCTCAATACTGGTACTCAAAAATCTGATTCCAATTCTCTTTCTTCATTTCTCTCCAGGGGAAATTAGTGACTGATAATGACAGAATGAATTACCTCTCATAAAGAGCATTGTTACAAAAACAAAAACAAAAACAAAAACAAAAAAAATACTTTTTAAGCCACAGGATTTAACCCTTCTTGATGAAATTCAGTCTCATTTCTTTTGAAAATTTCACAGTTTAGGAAGAAGAATTATGCATCTTCTCTTTTCAGATATTTTGGAAATTGGCTGGTGTTTCTGTTGAGCACGGCTCTCTGGTGGATGATAGCATTCCACTTTCACAGGAGATAACTTTTTTTTCCTCATAGGATACGATGTTTAAAAAGTTAGACACACTGAGATGGTCACGTAGATATTTACTATCTACAGGTAGGGAGTTGTGTGATTTGGAGATCATCACTTAAAACCTTATTTTGCTCATCTGTGAACTAGGATAATGAAGTTTTTTGACATGTGAAAATGCTTCACAAATGCGAACTTTACCAATGTGAGGCAGCATAATTATTAATTTACATATTCACTGTTATACAACTTAGTTGACAGTAAAAAAAAAAAGTCTACCCACAAAGTAAAAGCCTCAAAACTCCATCAATGTAAGAAATTTGTGACTTATGTTGATTTCCTCAGCTTCCTTGAAGGCAGACTTTCTCTACCAAATCTTTCTTAGTATGAATAATGAAAACACAGAATTTTAAATTTTCAGGTCCAATTCCACATATCATTTTTATGAAATTTGTTTGTTTATACCAGGCTTCATTTCATAAAACATCAAGGCAGGGGCTTGATGATTTTTTTAATTAAAAAGCAATGAAATTGTATATAAAGGAAAATAAGGTATAAAAATGTAAAGTTATGAGTAATAAATGAGGATAAGGTTGAACCACACAAGTAATGCTTTAAAGAACTCTACAAAACACAGCTGAATAATCATACAGTCTCTGAGCTCTGTCAGTATTCAGTACCTCTTGAAATAACACATTTTACCTTTAGAAAGCTATGACCAATAGAAAAGACTTTTACTGAGGGTTACCACCATGTAATTTGGCACCTAGTCATGGTCTCCTTAACACTATTATCTACTTGATATTCTAATTTTATTACATGCACTGAGAGTCCAATTTGTGTCAGAAACTGTATTGACACATTATCTTGTTTAATCATCAAATAACCTTGCAAAGTGAGATTTTATTCTCCCCCCATTGCTCTATGAGCTATGTGGGCACCTGCAAGTTTGCTGTCAGCTTGCAAATAATAGACATTGTACTGAAGTGAATTCAGGAAAAGCTTCATTAATCCCCTCCCTGACTTTATTGGATCAGAGACGCAAAAATATATATGGTCAGGATTTTCTCCTTTTCTGGGGTGGGAATAATCCCTGCCTTACCCAGCCTGTCAGAGGGTAAATCAGCTCTAAAAAGGAAAAACATGATCTAGAATATATACAAATCAAATAAGTGATTACTTTCTTGGCTACTTGATGCAATATTTCAGGATAAATGAAAGCTTGATAAGTTATGACTCTTGCTTCTCTCTTTAACCATCCCTGCATTTATAGATTCACCCATTTCATGGTGGTTGAAATTCAAGGAACCAAACAAGCTCTTGTTTATTTATATCATCATAATGAAGGATAAAGAGTGCAGAACACTTCTTTTTTCTTCATGTCTTCTTGGAGTGGCAGCAACACTTCCTTTTTCTAACAAATCATCTTGACCTATATATATCAAGCAAGTGAGGTGAGATTGATATACAGCTACTATTTTGAAAATAAATACCCAGTTAGATTTTTCAAGCAAACTCTTCTATCCTCAATGAACCAATTCAATGAAAATAAGTAAAAAAAAATTAAGGTTTTGTGAAGTTTCCTTCCTAAATCATGCTATAATTTATCTAAGAATGATGACAATGCACTCATTAAAAAACAGAGAGAAGGAAACATAAATGGACCAAACCTTTAGTGAATTTGTGCTAATAATTTTATTTTACTTATAGAATAGCAGATATGTAGGGAATCCTTTTGGACCTTGCCAGAACATGATTAGTCATTGCTACTCCCAGATATCTGTTTTCCAAGTGCCTGTCTTAAACTGAGATACAGAGTGAAGCTTTTTTGACCCCATGTTCTATGGGGTCAATTGTTACATACGTAAAGTCTCAATTAAAAGACCCCAAGAAATATGAATTTGTAATGCAATTATTAGGTGTCTTTCAATCTGAAGGCTATCTCTTTAATCATGTCATGATCTTAGCTTGACTTCCCTGATTTTAATCACTATGAAATTAGTTGATCTGAAACAAGGCTTTGCTTTCTCATGTTCCTGCCTCTCAGCTTGAATATTTCCCAGACATTTATGATCCAGCCTAGCTGGATACCTTCACAATCTCTCTCCATCAGTCTCTTATTCCTAGTTCTCTCTGGTACCACCCTCATCCTTAATATCACACACTAGGATTACTATACAGATCCTGTGTTTGGTCTCCTTCCCTGTCCGTCCTCCCAGCTCCAAACTAATTTTTTTTTTAATGAACACATTGCACTCATTTAAGATAATTGAAAACCATCTAGTCTAACTTCCTTTTTTTTTCTGCCCAGAAATTCGTAATGACTCCTGTCTTAGTCTACTTTTTGCTGCTATAGCAGAATACCTAAAACTAGGTAATTGATAAATGACTGAAATTTATCTCTCACAGTTCGGGAGTCTGGGAAGTCCAAGATCAAGGTGCTGAAGTTTTGGTGTTTGTTCAGGGCTTGATCTCAGTTTTCAAGATGGTTCCTCTTCCAGAAAAGAACTGACATTGTTCCTCACACGGCAGAAGAGCAGAAGAGAGAAAACATACTCCCATAATCCCCTTTTATAGTAGCAATAATCCATTCCTGAAGGCAAAGGCTTCATGACCTAAACACCTCCCATTAGGCCCCAACTCTCAACACTGTTGCATTGGGGATTAAGTTATCAGTTTTGGAAGGGATTAAAAACACTCAAATCATAGCAACCTCTGTTTCCATGCAGGCCAAGATTTTAACCCTCTCTCTTTGTCAAAGTCCTCCAGGTCTGAACCTACCCTCCCTTTTCATGTCTTCTGTTATATACCCTCAGGTGGACTGTACCCTCTATTGGAACCTCTATTTCCAACCTCCCCTGTACCCCTAGCACTATAGAGTTCCTCATGAGAAACCCTATTTCTCTCACAGTTTGGCCATAAATTTTATAACATTTGGGCCCAATCCCACCAAGCCTCTTTCTAGTTCTTTCCTTCTTTTAGAGTACATATAATCCCTAACTTTTCACTTATGTCAACATTTCTCATGCCAGCTTATGTTGTGATCTGATCATAATTATTGGTCTAGTGGCCAGCAGGAGTGAAGGGGATGGATGTTAGGGGAGGGGACTTATTGTCTTTCAAGGAAGAGAGCAAAATATTATCTTCATGTAAGAGAAGGATGCTAACCTTTAATCAGGAAAAATGGATTGAGTTGCCAGGTTTAGCAAAAATAAATACATACATACAAGTACACCCAGTTAAATTTAGATTTTAGATAAATAATGAATATGTTTTCAGTATAAATTTGACTTTTAAATTTTATTTTAAAGATGTGGGCTACAATTCAGGATTAGGTACATAAGTCGTCATTGTATGCATGAAGCTTGGGCCTCCCTTTGGTCCCCATTTCACCTGGTTTGAGATCAGTTACCATTATCGATGTTACGTCCCCCTCCCCGGCAGTGTCCCACTACTGCCAATCCCTTGACTCAAATATTGGATGGGACATATTTATTGAAATTAACTATTGATGTACAACTTAAATGTAATGGAGAATTCTGATTTTATTTGGCAATCCTATAGCTCAGTGTGTTCGAGGGGAGGTGGGATGAAGATGAAGAGATGAAAGTCTCTTTATATGTCACCAAGGATGCCTTCTCATTTTCATGTACGGCTTTAAATTGATGACTAATTCTTTCAGACTTTCATTTTCTTTCTCCAATGTATCAATGGCACCCAGAAAGTCAGCAGATTCCATATAGTTTCTATTTCCCCCAATCCTCTCAACTTCTTGAAATATTACATGTGCATGTACCTTCCTTTCCACTAGTATCACTGGTGAAATTTTTAACAAATTTACTGCCATAACATTTCAAGGACTACTTACTATCAATATTTTATCTTCTACCAATGACAGGATTCTCATTGCTTCCTCTGAAACCCCATTGTGGTGGTCTGTTTCCTAGGACCACTTCTGTTATCACCTGTCTTAGGTGAAGTTCTAGGGGAAGATGACTATGAGATGAAGATTTATTTGTAGGCAATTTATAGGGATATGCTTAAAAGAACACTTGTGAGATAGTGAGGGAGGAAAGAGTAGCAGAAAGAAATTGAACAGTGATATTGTCACAACAAAGGCCTTAGCTGATCCCGTGAGGAGCTCTGGAGCTAGAATGGCCTTTTGGAGCTGCCCAAAATTGAAGCAAGAAGCTCGGTCTTTGTATATACCTACATCATCCCATCACTGGATGTGGGTCGCTCCCAGGAGAGGGCATAACTTTAGGAGGCAGTTGCCCTCGGATGAGGCTAATTTTCCAGAAGTTGGAAAAATGAGTGCCTCTGGCCTGAAAAGGTGTGGCAGGGTTAGGGGTGGTTCTGGGCAGCACAACACATCCTTAGCCGACTGCTTTTATCAATCTTTTGTATTAGTTTAAAAATTCTGTTTATCTTCATTTTCCTTGTCATTTCCCTGTGTTTCTCCTCTCGTGTATCCCTTCCAAGTTAATCTTAATTTATGAATTTTTAAAAATAATTATTCCCTTAGTTCTGTCAGTTTTTGCTTCACATCCTTCTGTTGTCAATTTCTGGGTTCTTTTTCTGATTTATGCTATGTTTCAAAGCTTTAAATGTTTTCTTTCTTTCAGCTCATTTAGAAATACTAGGTCAGAGTTTTCATCTGCATTTGAGTCTGCATTTTTTCTGATGTTGTTTGCATCCTATGAGTCTTTTCTTCCAAGGTGTTACTTTCACCGTTAGAAGTTTATTTTACTGTTACTACACTTTCTGAGATATACTTTCTCTGTATTCTTTCCTCATTCCCTATTATCTGAACTTTCCTTTACTCACAACACTTCTGACTATTCAATGTGATTTCTGATACTAGTTTTTTTCTGTATGTGAATTTGTTCTTCTGGAGAAAAATATATGCTGGATAATTAAAATCCTTAAGGATTTAGTTCACCTCAGCTCACTTGCATCTCTTGATGATTCTGTGAAATTTTCTACTCTTACCTGTAATCCAGAACTTGTGCTGACTTTTTCCAATGTTTCAGTTGCTCTCAAACCTATTTTTCTAGTTTGGTGAAGAAATAATGATGTCTCAGATTAGGGTGATGACAGTGAAGATGAAGAGAATTCAACCTTAAGAGAGGTATTTTGGTGATATAATCAAAGGGAATTGCTTATGGTCTAATGTATAATGTAAGGGAAGAGGTGCTAAAAATGGTTTTGGGCTTGAGCAATTGCCATGGAGGTTTTATAGATATAAGGGAAACTGGAGGATGAATAATTGCTAATGGTAGAAGCAAGCATTCTATTTGGCTACATTAAGTTTGAAGTGCCTATTAGCCATGTGGATACATCAAAGAAATACAACTTTTAACACAGGAAAAAAAGGTCCATTTAGATGTTACTTCCTGTGGGAAGCCTTTCCTGAATGTCCTCTTCCCATCCCATTAAGTTTATTACCTTTGCTACCCATAGCATCTTTCATCACTCTTCTTATAGCCTTTAACAAATTTCTATTGTAATTGCCTGCTTATTGGTCCATCTCTTCTGTTAAGTTGTCAGTTTTTTGTAGAACAGAACCTGTGCTCATTTTTTTCCTCAGGCTCTTTCCTGGCACAATGGTGACAGTCAGCCCTTATTATTTGTTTAATGCATGCATAAAATAAGACAGTGAATTCTATTTTTTCTCTAGCTTTGATTTTTGAAAATATTATTTTCCAAATACAGTCAATACAAGGGGTCCCCCCAAAACCCAAAATTTATTTAAAAATTGTAATTTATTCCTGCATGTTTAAACTTTAATCACCTTCAAAGTACTCTCCATTTGATGCAATACACCTATCAAGACGCTTTTCCACTGCTCCAAACAATTTTTGAACCCATTAGTTTTGATGCCTTTTAGTGCTTCTCCTGATTTTTGTTTCACCTCTTTCACATTGGCAAAACTTTTTCCTTTGAGGACTTTTTACGGCTGGGAAAACAAAAAACAGTCGTTCAGGGAGAGATTAGGTAAATAGGGAGGGTGGGGCACAGGGATCAAGCCTTGTTGGTTCAAAAATTGCTGAACACTCAGCATGGTGTGGGCAGGTGCATTGTCATGGTGAAAGAAACAGTCACCTGTTTGCCACAACTCAGGACGTTTCTTCTGCAAATTGTGACACAACCTTCTCAAAACTTCCAGATGAAAACTTTGGTTGACTGTTTGATCTGGAGAAATAAATTCTGAGTATACAACAAGGAGCTTGCCCTCTGAAAGATAATTGGGAGTTTTTTGGGTCCCCCCCCCCCGTACTTGCTTCCCTGTATCTTCTAACCAGTTCAGGATTTATCTCTGAAGTTAATTACTATTAAGTTGTTCCAAATACTGTCTTCAATATATTTGCCTCAGGTCATATGTGATTTTAAGGATGGGTGAGCATGTTAATCTTTAAAACCAAACATGTAATAAAATTCCCAACATCGTTTTCACATATAGTATCATAAACTATGTCTTCTCAAATATGTTTTTGTATTGAAATACCCTAATTTTGAATTTATTTACACAATTAAATTTCATCTTAGTGAATTCACCACTCAACTCCAGAAGTAGGATCATTTCGGATCCTGCATATATATTTAAATATCTTGATTTATACATACCTCCAAGTGATCAGAGGCAGAAGTTGGTAGCATAACAAATGTGCCAAACTCAGGCTCCAGGTCCTTGAACCTAGCTTCAACCAGAAAATTATGTCTCAGGTTCACATAAAATTTATCTGATGATAAGGTTAACATAAAATTTATTTTTGGCAAAAAATATGTCCAAAAATTTTTGAAAACCACTTCTCTAAATAAAGTCACTAGTGAATTCCTCAAGACTATAATCAATACCACACCCTTTTCCCTTCCTCCACTCACCACACCATCCAATTTAAATGGTTTTAATTTTTAAAATTTGCATAATTTACCCATTACAGATTAAAATTGCGAGTGGCTAATTTTAATGAATTACTGTGTCTATTTTGATAAGATCAGAGTAACGTGATATCTCAGTGAATATACTTATGATATATAGTTTTGAATCTCCCTCAGCTTTATTTTTATTTTTATTTTAGTATCATGGGGTAGATGTGAGGATTTGTTACATAAGTATATTGCATGAAGGCAAGATTTGGACTTCTGGCGAGTCCCTTTCTGCAGTTGTAAGCATGGTACCCAATGGGTGGTTTTGTATTCCTAATCTTCCTCCCTCCTTTAGTAGTGCTCAGCATCTGTTGTTCCCATCCTTGTAGCTGTGTGCCCAATGTTAGTGCCTACTTATGAGTGAGAACATGTTGTATTCGGTTTTTTGTTTCTGTAATATTTCACTTAAAATTAGGTCTCCAGTTGCTTTCATGTTGATGCAAAACCCTTCAGCCTTAAACACAAAGTACATTTTTGTGAAATAATTTATCAATTTTTAAAATGCTGGCAGCTCATTTGATTTGTTTGCACTTTCTGTGAAAAAAAATGCTACATTTTGTGATGTGCTCAGAAAAGAGAACTTGCCAAGTTCACAATCTACTTGTTCTACCCTGATTCTTCTTTCTCCCTCTCTTTCACCAGTACACCAAATGTGTTTTAAAGGGGGAAGGGGTGATATTGTCACATGAAATAATAATACCAACAATCTCATGGAAGAAAAGTTGATTTGGGGATCATCTAACTCTCCTGGAACTATTCATTCAGCTAGGTATAAACCCAACCAATCATATTATATTTCAGCTCAAATTTACCCTTTTATTCAAATGTCATAGAATAAAAATCAACTATTAAATATCTTGCCTAAATGCAGATATATTACCATCTAAATTTACTTTTTGAGAAAGGGAATACTATAACCTATTTTTCCTATTCATGGTGACTCCTTGTTTGATTCCGATGGTATTCTCACAAGATCACACAGCAACTTGATGGTGCAACTGAGACCAGAATCCTGGGATTTGGATTCCCAAGCCATTACATTTTCTATCTCATACTGATGTTCCAATACTTACAGGAGGTATTGATCATAAATAAAGGAAGCACTAGAATAAAACAAAAATTGTCAAAATCAAACAATTTAAAGGGTAACACATCCTTATGACACTCTAGCACTTATAAATTCTTCCTTCTTCACTTTCATGTATTTAGCTGGTCACATTTTCCTAACCTAAACTGAGCTCAAGACTGAATACCAGCTTCTACTAGGCAAGATGTAGAAGAAACAAAATTATTACAATTTTACAGTGTGATCTCCCCAGAGGTATTAAGCGAAAATTGTTTAATAATTGCCCCATCCCAAAATAATTATCTTTGGATGAGAAATGGTCATTTACATAAAGCAATATATATAAATCAAAAACACTTTAATATAAACATTTCCAGAATATAGACTGACTTTGTATCAGTACTTTTTGAGAGCTTTTTAAAACTATATATCATCTAAGTTTATTATAGACTGTTACATTTTCCACTTTCAGAACTAGAAAATACAAAAATACACTGCAAATTAGACTTGACAAGGAAAAGCAATAAATCTAAATTGCCTCATACATTCCTTGGAGAAAACCAAGAAACAGAAACACACAACAACAACCAAATACCACCAACAGCAACACAAACCCAAACAAGGAATGGATTCTGCAATGGTAGTTCTGTCATTTAAAATAAATTCTCTCCCATGGGTAAATAATTCACTATCACAGCAATTCAATGAACAAAATTAGAGACAATCTCATTTAGGAAAATTACATTATATGTAAGAAACATGTAATAATTTTTCTTTCTTTTTTAGAAAATGAGGGAAAGTAGCTTATGGAAAAGGCATATTGAATACTTTTACTTCACTTGGCTTTTTTTTTTTAAAGAGATTAAAATAACTGTCCACTTAGAAAAATTCAAACAACATGAATTGTATGAAACCAAATCCCTCAACCTATTTCTTCAACCGTGAAGGAACAAAACCAAAAAGTTCATAATCTAAGAGTAGACTCATCCCAAAACATTGACTCTTCTGTCTTTTCTTCAGTAGGTTTTTATCTTATGTTCCTCTTGTGTTCTTATGTTCTTGCTTCTCAGAGGCTAGGTTTAGGCTTTTTTCTTCTTTCAATTCAATTTCAAGTTTTCCCCCTTCCCTCCCCCCCAAAAAAAACTTTCCTGAACTGACATTGACTATATCTAACTCCCCTCGTCTTTATCTGATACTCTTGTTTTTGTCTAAATCTGTTTTCTGAACTGCTTTCCCTAATTAATCCTTGGGTAAACAAAACTAAAGAGTTCAAAATCTAAGAGTAGACTCATCCCAAAACATTGATTCTCCTGTCTTCTCTTCAGTAGGTATCTTTTTCATTTATGTTCTTCTTGTGTTCTTTTGTTCTTGTTTCTCAGAGGCTAGGTATAGGTTTTGTTTCTTTTTTCAATTAAATTTCAAGTTTTACAAAAAAAAAAAAGCTTCCCTGAACACTGACTATATCTACCTCTCCGTTTCTTCATCTGATACTCTTGTTTTTGTCTAAGTCTGTTTCCTGAACTGATTTCCACAATTAATCCTTGGGTAAACAAAACTAAAAGTTCAAAATTCAAGAGCAGACTCATCCCAAAACACTGACTCTTTTCTCTTGTCTTCAACAGGTTTCCTTCTATCTTATTTTTTCCTATATTCTTATGTTCTTTCTCAGAGGCTAAGTTTAGGCTCTTTTTCTTTTTCCAATTCAAGTTTTACACAAAAAAGTTAAGTGTTCCTGAACTGACACCAACTGTATCTACTTTTCATTTTCTTCATCAGATGCTCCTATCTTTGTCTAACTCCATATTCTTAAACATTTTCTTCAATTCAACCGTGTGTAAACAAAACCAAGGGTTCAAAATCCAAGAATAGACTCATCCCAAAGCATTTCTTCTTCTGTCCTTTCTTCAACAGATTTCTTCTTCTCTTTCCTGTGCTTACGTTCTTCCTTCTCAGAGGGTACATCATGGCTCTTTTTCTTTTTTCGATGTTTAAGCTTTTCTGAACTGACTCTATCCCCCTCTCTTTTCTTTTGTCGGTTGTTCTTGTCTTTTTCTAAATCCATATCCTCATAACTCTTTTTTCTGTTGTGCTTGGATTGCTCCTCCTCTGGCCTTTCTTCGCCTTCTTCCAGGTGTCGTCTTCTCTTCTGATGTCTCCGTTTATGATCTGCTTGATGGTCAGTGGTATTGTTTTCTGAGGAGAGATGTTTGTAAACTTCAGATTCTACACTGTATGGGCCAGAGTTATTTTCTTGCTGATTAAGGCTCAAAGGTACTGGTTTTTCTGTGATATTGTCTCTGGTGAGTTGACTGTAGCTAATAAAGTCTAGTTTCTGCTTGCTGTCATGAGCTGGTAAACAATGAGGTAACTGGCTTTCTGCTGCTTGTGAAATACTGTGTGGTCCTGTATAGGTATGGAAAGTCTCAAATGGGAAGTTTTGCACTATCATTCTATGTCTGGGTCTGACATCAACCATATCTCTGTACCTATGTGTTTCTATAGAGCTGTCACCTATCTTTCTGAAACGAGTCTTTGGCTCTAGCCCTCTGGCTTTCTGCACTTTTATGTAATCTTCAAGTTCATCTTGGAAAGAGTCATATGTCCTCTTTGAATAACCTGGTAACCAATGAGGTAACTGGCTTTCCACTGCTGAACTACTGTATTGTTGTTGGTAGGGCTGGGAAGTCTGAAACGAAAATCTTTGCTCACACATTCCTTGTCTGAGTCCAGAATCAACCATTTCTCTGTACCTATGAGTGTCCACAGAGTTCTCTCTCATCTTTCTAAAACAAGTCTTTGGATCTAGTCCTCTGGCTTTCTGCACTTTTATGTAATCTTCAAGTTCATCTTGGAAAGAATCATATGTCTTCTTTGAATGAGCTGGTAAGCAATGAGGTAACTGGTTTTCGACTGATTGTGAACTATTGTATGGTCCTGAGTATGGCTGGAAAGTCTCAAATGGGAGTCTTTGTTCAATCATTCTGTGTCTGAGTCTGGAATTGACCACCTCTCTGTGTTTATAGGTTTCCAAAGAACTCTCTTCCATCTTTCTGAAACAATTATTGGGCTCTGGTCCTCTGGCTTTCTGCACTTTGATGTAATCTGCACACTCATTTTGGTAAGTGTCTTGGGTCTTTGAATTCTTCACTAGGCTGATAACAATGGATTCTCTGCAAAGAAGAGAGTAGAAATTTTTGTGTTACTAGATTATTTTATCCTGAATATTTTCTTTTCTCTAAAAAATACTGCTCTGAAAAACAAAAACAACAAAAGCCCAAACAAATTTTAAAAACCTACTTTATAATAAAGGCTATAAATCATGACTTTTTAAGCCAAAAAGAAGCAGCAAAGGTAGTGAAATATTTCCCAAGCACCTCACAATTTTCATAAAAAAAGCAAAAAAGCAAAAAACAAACTTCCTCAGGTCAGGGATGAAAGAAGATGCGTATAAAGAAGCAGACATATCTTATGCTGTTATAGTACTAAAAACGCAAAGGCATGTTGTGTGGGCAAGGACCAATAATATTTACTGCCCTGACAGACAATCTGATCTCAATGTCATATCATTTTCAAAGTTGCCATCAGTCTGTTCCTTATATACATCTCTAAATGTGACAGGCATTTATTCTAGAATGCTGATATCTTTTTTAAGAGTCTAAACCCTAAATCTAGTCAGGTACGATGGTGCACACCTGTAGGCTGAGGCAGGAGTATCACTTACCCCCAAAAGTTAGAGGTTGTAGTGCACTATGATTGCACATGTGAATAGCCCCTGCACTCCTACCTGAGCAACAAGTCTAAATGTAGGTTAATTTGGTGAGTCAATTAGCTTCTAAGCATTAGAACTCAAATAATGTAAATATTTTCTACTAGAATAAAATCATGTAACAGAAATACTATGTCTTCATTTAAAAAAACCAAACCAAACACAAAATAGTTAATTAGTTAAATCCTGCTAACTGAACTACCCAGTCCCCAACTGTTCACTCCATTCTTGTCTCCTTAAAATAATAGAATAAGCTAATAATTTATTGAACTCCTACTATGTGCCAGGTCAGTCACCTTACACATATTATTGTATCTCATCCCAACAATCTTGAATCAGAACTGTCCAAATTTCCACACTGGGTAGAAAGATGAATCCAGTATTCTGATACAGGTCTATCTAATAGCAAGACCTCTGTTCTTAACCACTGTCCCTCACTAGATAAATGATGATTGCATCACTGAATCCCTGGGACTAAACCAACTTTCCAGAGATACTTTGAATTTGTGTGGTTAGCATAAGAGTGATCATTTAGCATCTCTTCAAAGAACATTGATGTCTCATCAGGAAGGGTACCAATAATGAACTCTGCCTGTATACAATATTGACTAGAGAGTTCCCCTAGGGATGCTAGTGTGCAGTATGTTATAAATACCACCAGCTATATCTAAGTTCAACTCAGGGGAAAGAATGCCTACAAAGTTTGTAAAATACATGATAGGGTACTTGACTAGAAACTCTGGTCTTTAGTATCATAAGAACATTTTTGCAAAAATACTTACTTAATTTGATGTTCACTTCCTTGCATGTGGGACCGGAACATATCTAAAGATGTAAAAGCAATACTACAAATATGGCAAACGTAGGTTCTCATATTAAATGCTGAAAAAACAGAAAGTTCAAGTTAAGAAGGCATGTATGGATAAATTTAGAGTAACATATGTTAGAACTAGACAAGAATTTATTAGAGATCACCTATTTGAAATTTTCAAAAAAAGACAGGACCCAGAGAGGACAAGTGAATTGGCCAATGTCACAGAACAAGTCAGTAGCAGTGTTAGCCTTCAGAGTCCATGGCTCTTAATAATTTAATGCCCAGAATACTTTACACTACAACACACTGCTTCTCTAGCCTTGACTTCTTCCCTAAGAATCTTCTGCCTGTTTACTATTGCTACATGAAGGTGCTGCAGATACCTGAAATTTAGAATGCTCAACCAACGTTTGCCTCAGAATCTCTCAACCGGCCTCTTTTTGTTTGCTCCAACTTTCTTTCCACCCAATCAAAACCTCAAACATCCCCCCAAATTAAAAGCAAATGTTTACTCTCTTACCTGAAATCACTGTAGTGAATTAGTTAGCAAAAGTAATTTCCACAGATTTTAGAAAGGAGAGAGGTTCAGTGAACCCCACTCTCAGGATAAAAGCTGAAAGCAAAATTCTAAAGCAAAACTACTAGTTACCACTTCAAAGAGTAAAGAACTATAGACAAGAGACTGCATATCAACTAGCTCACTATTCTGCTTCGTAAATAGAATTAGAAGCAGGGGGAAATTGATTTTTATTTTCTTAATCTCATCATCCTCCACTTTAGCTTTGGTCAGAAGCAGCAAATTAATAAATTTCATATGCCAAATATAAAAGCAATCTCACCCTAGGGAGGAAGTAATAAATTGGTGGCTACAGGAATATTAGCAACAACCAAGGTCATCTTTTAAATCAGACAGCATTCTAATCACTTAAAGGAAGCTATTAATCATCAAGTGTATTGGCCTAGTCTGAGCAAAGATTATTCATAGAAACAGAAGAATACTTACAAGGGAAAAGAAAGATGCTGACTTTGAAAAACAGAAGACTCTGTTCACTATTGACGTATACTCTATTGTAGGACCAGGAGAGCTCAGCAAGTTACATCAGAATCTAAATGAACGGTTCTTCAAAATGATCCTTTTTCTCTGTGCTCTGATTTTATGCTTATTAAGTCACTTTCTGATTAAAATTTGGTTTCCTGCCGAGCTCAGTGGCTCAGCCTGTAATCCCATGCCGTGGGAGGCTGAGATGAGTGGAGTGCTTGAGCCCGCGGGTTCGAGACCTGCCTGGGCAACTTGGTGAAACCTCATCTCTACAATAAATAAGAAAAAATTAACTGGGCTTGGTAGCGCGCGCCTGTAGTTCCAGCTACTTGGAAGGCTGAGGTGGAAGGATCGCTGGAGCCCAGCAGGACGAGGCTGCGGTGGCCGGGAGTGGCCACTGCACTCCAGTCTGGGTGACAGAGTGAGACTCCAACTCAAAAAATAAAAATAAAAAATGAAAAATAAAAATAAATAAAATTTGGTTTCCTATATCATTTAATGCCAAAAAAGGATACCCTGAATGACAGACATCAAGAAAAACTGGGAATCATAAATCAATACCAGAATGACAGTACAGTAACTTAAACTACAATGTTTTCCAGCCTTCTCTGATAAAAATCACCTGGCGTGTTAATTAAAAATATAGTTTCAAAGGCCTTCTCCTGAAAAACATGACACTGTTTCTGGGGCAGGGACGGGGATTTTGTATTTTAACAAGTATGGTAAGTGATTAAGGACTTTGTGAGAAATATATTAAGGGAATATCTTTCCAGTTCCTCAGTTATTTATCAGCCTCTTTTAAGTTTGTTTGTGGTTAGTGAGTCCCTGATTTAAAGCCAATCAATTCTGAGATTCTTGATTTCATGCAAAGCTAAGGACTAAACCCAGGGCTGCGCATCTTTACAACAACCCTTTTCAGGAAATTCTTACTGCCTTTATTTTACAGGTGTCAAAACTAAGGCTCAGATTAATTTGGCCTATGCCATATATTATGAGTTATGCAAGATAAGCAGAAGTTCTGGTTTCCTCCAGATTAGTGGTTCTCAATGCTGTTTATACATTAGAATCATGTGGAAATTTTTAAAAATATTCATGTTACAGCCCCACATCAGACCAATTAAATCAGAATCTCTAGGGATGGAACCAGACTTTCTTACTTTCTGAGCTTTCCACGTGATTTTCCCGTGCAGCCATTGTTGTGTACTTGCTCCAGATTATTGAGTCAATGATCTTCATTATTATTATAAACTCAAGTCATTTTGCAGAGGTTATACATATTTATTTAGTGTTTATAAAGTATACTATATGTAGTGTTCTCCTCAGTTCCTTCTTTGTTTCTCCATAAATTACACCAGAAGATTCCAATAGAGGTAATATAGGGATTTAGAAGAGCTGCCAGTCACATATGAAAGATCCACTGGCAGCTCTAGAAAGTAGTCTGATTACTATTACCTTAGCCTTTGGCTTTTCCACACATTGATGTTCTTTATATTTTTCTAGGATGCAAAAATCTCAGAAAAAAATACAAAAACTGTGTAAACCCTTTCTGTGATGATATGAAGCCTATCATTTGACCCCAAGGTCAGAATTTTTGGTCAAATCCTCCTGGGACCTGCCTCCACTATGCTTCTTATTCTATTTTTTATCCCATAGACTGTTCCTTGCCTCTGTTCTGCTCTTGGCTGTCCTGCTCTCAGCTCTGATAAGATTTCTTGTTTCCAAGTTCATCCAGAAACTCAGGCTTCTTTGCATCTTTTACCTTTCAGAAACTTCCCAAACCTAACACTTGTGGAACCCACTCTTCTCTTAATCACAACTCTATTTCATAACTTCTTGAACTAAGATCCGTGTTTTTCAAAGCATGAATAGGGAAGTGCATGTCTTTATAGTCTAACACTGTTCTCAATCTTGGCTCCATTTAATCATCACTTAGGAAATTAATTTTTTAAAAGTACTGATGCATAGGTCTCAGAGATGGCAATTTAATTGACCCTAGAGATGGCCCAAGCACTGTGATGTCTAAACACTTTCTGTATGATTTTAATGGACAGTCAAGGTTAAGACCAGTGGTCCAATATCTTAAATTGGGAAGGAAAAAAAAAACAATTTAGAGCCACATGTAAGTAAAAATGCAGCTGAAAGTGGAATTTACCTTACGAAGAAAAATATAAAATGTCCAACGTTTAAATTTATAAAAAGAGAACAAAACATTTTAAAAAATCTAACATTTGTTGATAACCTATCCTGTGATTGGTACTGTATATATTACTTCATTTCATCCTTACTCAATCTTGTGAAGTTACATTATTTTCATTTTATACCTGAGGATTCTGAGGTGCAACTGGGCAAGTAACTCCAAGTATATCTCCAAATATATGTTTATCCTTCTATACAACACAGCCTATCAAAAAACAATTGGAAAATATGAATTGAGAAAAAACTATGTACTCATTACCATATAAAACATTGAGAAAAACATTGCAGAATAAAATACAATCCCTTGTCTCAAGGAGGGTAATTCACTTGTGGAGTTATAGTTGATGCAATTATAAATAAGCAATGAAGCCTATGAGAAGTCAGAGAAAGGAGAGAATACCAAGAGCTAGAGCTGTGAGAGCAGTTGTGATGGATCCTGAAAGACCGGAAGGATTTAAATTGTTAAGAAAGTAGGTAAGGTCATTCCAAGGGATCAAAACAATATCAGGTATGGCAGAGACAGAAATTAGCACGATGTGTTAAATCCAAATAATCTGTTCAACAAATATTGAGTACTTATGTGGCAACAGGCATCATGTTAGATGCTAGGGATACAAGATGAATACAATAGTCAGGTTGCTGGCAAGTCCAGTGTGAGAAAGATACACAAACAAAAGAATTCAGTATCACTTGGTAAAAGAGAAGTATGCTTAAGAGGTATTGAAGTGCAAAGAAGCACAGGCACTTAGTATAATATGGGGGTCTGAAGAAGGCTACTAGAAGAAATGATGCCTTAGCTAAACTTGGTGGGATGAAAAATAGTTAATTTGATGAAAGAGTTGAGAAGCACATAGTAGGCACAAAAACAGCACAAATAAAGCACAGAATATTCACATAAACTTCTTAAAATCTGGAATTGTTGTAGAGTAAAGGACGGGGGATGAGATGGGAAGAGGAAAAAAGGGGTCAGATCAAAGAAAGACTTATATGTTATTCTAAGGAGCTTAGACTTTTTATTCTGTGCTTTAGGAAACCTTCAAGTAGTAAGTGACATGGTTGGTCAATTGTGTGTTTTAGATTATCTCTCCTCTGGCTGCAACATAAAAAGATGAATTTAAGAGGAGCAAGCCTAGAAGTAATAAGACCACAGTTATGTATGAGGTGAATACACTAGACCAGGCAAGAGAACTAGAAGGATCTCAGCAGAGGTAGAGAGGAATGGAAAGACTGGTGAAATATTTAACATTAAAACTGGCAAAATTTAGTGACTGCTTGGATGTGAAGAAGGATAGAAGAGAGAGAGAAATCTAGAGAAGTCTAAATTAATTTCCAGAAACCTAATTTGGTAACTGGATGGGTGGTGATCCCATTAACTGAAATTGAAACTTCAGATGGAAGTGGTGTTTTAAGGGGTAGAAGAGTAAGCAATGGTGAGTATAAGTTTGAACACAAAGAGATATCTGTGAGACTTTCATGTACATCTAACAGGCAATCATATATAGGAGTTTGAGAGGTATAAGATATGTCAGAAAGATTTTAGAGATGTGAGAACATGGGAGTAGTCAAAATAGTGGATGAAATTTCCTGAGGACATGTATGGGTGGGCAGAGGAATAGCAACATAACGATAAAACCTGAAGAGTGTCACTCTTTAAGATGGTAGAGGAGGATGAGTCTATGAAAAATCCACCAAGTAAAGGACAGAGATTTATAAGGATGAATAGGAGACAGTGATGTCAAAGGAGCTAAATAAAGAGATTCACTGGATTTAGAAATTTAGAGGTCACTCTGACCCTGTGAGGAGTAGTTTCAGTGAAATGGTAGAGGTGATGTGAAGGCATGGAGGAATGTGTGCCAATAAACAGCAGTGAGTTGAGGAATGAATGACAAGTGAAGACAGTAAGAGTGGACTACATTTTTTAAAAACGTGGTTGAGAAGTGAAGGGGAGAATGTACTAGTTAAAGGGGAACTCAGGATTATAGAAGGATTTGGTGAAGGCAAGATATGCGGTGATCCACATCTGAGGGCCTAATTTTTTTTTATGAAATAAGGAAGAAACTAGTATGAGAAGTGTGTGAGGAGGCGTGTGTAGAGCAGGGAAGAAGTCTTCTAGAGTGACGTAGGTTTAAAATCATTGCTAAGAGGAAAGTGAAAGAAAAGTTAACAGATTAAGTAGAGCTAGAGGCCTAAAGAAGTTGGATCTCAAGACTATGAAAAAGTACCCAATCCCTAGACTTAAATAATTTTCTATTGCATCACTCAATAGGCCTGAAAAGTAGAAGCAGAAAAGATGGGGGTTGAAACCGTTCTAGGGTTGAAATCTTGCAACTAGGGAGTGAAAGAATAACAATGAGGTACAAGTAAAGCTTTCCAGAAGGTTGTTACAGCATTAAGGCATGAAGTGCTGGCAGTAGAAATGTAATGAACAAGTACAGAAAGGAAAAACAGTTCTAAGAAGATTTGATAAGACTTACTGATGGACAGGATATAGAAAACTAAGTAGCCAAAGATACTATCAGATACTGTAGGTAGATTAATAAATATTGGTATTACTAGCAGAGAGAAAACTTGAAACATTCAATTTTGTTGCAGTGAAGATTATTAATTCAACTTTAGATGAGTTACAGGTGAAGGAAAGATATCTAAGTGCAATAATGGGGCTTGAAATTAGTAAGATAAACAAAACAAATACAATAAATAAAAAATACATACATACTTTAGTTCCATATCGTTATGGTAGCCATTCCTGTGCTAATAAGATCTGGGTTGGATGAAGGACATAAAGAAAGCAGTGAGAATGATGAAGAAAAAGAGAAAGAGATTAGATATGATAGAAACATATATAAGCAATAGCAGATGGGAAAGGCAGAGACAGAAAGAAGAAAATGGGTGATGAATGAAATAGTTAAGGTGGCATATGTTAAACTGCTTTATTATTTACTCACTTGCAATATGGGCTTCTGCTGTTATTGTTCTTTGAAATTCCCATTAGCTCATTTAAATTATTCAGCTATGTTATGCTTAAGTGTTTACTGTTCTCAAAATGAAATAGACAAGGAAGGGTTGAAAATCTCTTGCTTGAGCCCTAGCTTAACTGGCCAAAGCGATTTCAATTACTGGATCAAATTACCCTCCTCAACCACCATCAGTGAGTATTCCATCAAAATCTGACTTCCCTCATTCTAATAACCTTGAAACATCAGAGTATCAAAACAACTCTCCTCCTTTAAAAGTGACAGGACTGCACTCACTTCTCATAACTAACTCGGTTCAAATTTACCTCATGCCACTAAGCTAAAAACCGCTTATTTCAGATACCCTCAGCCTAGCAATAGAAATAATACCTTAGCAAGCAGAAGTCTGTCATTTTTCCAGATATCAACCCTTACTTTCAGAAGCCCTACCACTTCTATTTCTATGCTTGTCTAAATCAATATTTTCAAAAATCCTGGATAAAAACACATATCTCTATATAACTTTTTGGGATATGCTGAATCGCATTAAGTAGAAAACTAACAAAGAGCAAACACAGCATAAGCACTCAGTAAATAAATATCAATTAATAGTTCACTGATTTATATATTAAACTAACCTCTCTTGAGACGGGCGTACTTTTGTGCCAGTTTCTATCTCTAGCACTGAAAATCTAGATGAGTTAGATGAAGTCCTTTCTCTCAAAGGCCTCACATTTTAATGAGACATACAGACAAAGAGACAATTAGTTATGCAGGTAAAGAAAGCACAGAAGATTAGTCTTGAAGTAAGTGAAAAGTCTTTTAGGCAGCAACAGCATGTTTAAAAATGAGCAGGAGTTTGCCAGGAGAAGAGGGTTATGATGATATTCCAGGAAAAGTGGCAACATGAACAAGGGCATAGAGACAAAAGACAGGGTAATGATTTCTGGAAACCATAAACAGTTTTCAGATATTGATCCATATAGATCATGGCAGGAAGTAGAAAGGGATAAGCCTGGAGAAGGCAGGCAGAAACAAGATGGTAGAGAGCTATGGAGCTTAGATTTTTATCCTTAGGAGATGGAGAAACAATGGAGGGTTTTAATGAAGGAAAACTTCAAGTGAAGCACTCTAGAGATTAAATTGAGGATGGATTTGGGGAGACAAAACTGGAGTCAGGGAGAATAGTTAGGAAGTTGTGGAAATACTACTCTAGGGTAACGTTTCTCACAATGTATTGAGTACAAATCACCTAGGGATCTTGTTAAAATGTAGATTCTGATTCCGTAGGTCTGCAGTGGTGCCTGAAATTCTTTTTTTCTAACAAGCTCCCAGGTGCTGCCGATGATGTTAAGCCACAACTCACACTTTGAGTAGCAAACCTCTAAGAAAGTTGTTGAGGCCCTGAACTGATGTGGGAAGAGCATGGCTGGAGAAAAGGGGACAGTAGTATTCAGGAGGTAAAACAGTCACAGCCTGGTGCTCCATTAGATATAGAAAGTGAAGAAGGTGGTTTTTTGGGATTCACAGTTAACTGCAAGTTTCTACTTTGAATGTCTCGGTGAACTTGAAATAGCTATGAAGCATCCAGGTGAAGCAGCTGCCACTTGGATATGTGAGTTCGATGCACGACAGAAAGGTCATAAGCATACAGATGAGAGATGAAACCAGGGAAATAGATTAAGTCATGTTTGTAGAGTAAGATCAAGAATGAAATCACGAGAATACCTACATCTATGTAATGAATTTTAAAAAGGCCCATAAAGAAACAGTCAGAAAAACAGAAGAACCAGAGAACAAGGAGTTACATATGACAAAGAGTAGAGCTCCAAGGAGGGACATTGTCACATGAAGCAGAAAGGTCTAGTAAGGAGAGAATTGAAAAGTAACAGTGAATGGAGAAAAAAAGTGGGTGGAAGAAAGAATATGAAAGGGGAATAAAATACACTAGCAGTGAGAAGGTGCCTGTGGGGGAAAAATGAAAAAAAAATATGGTTAGAAGGGCAAGTGGATTATTCCAGTCAGGATCAGTCTCTTTATTGTGTTTGAATTCTTGCCACTCTTCCTTAGCTCCAAGCCCTTTGGTTCTTCCTTTCTACTTCCCACTTCTATCAATTCAAATCATTAAAATCTATGAAGTTGTTTCCAGACTATTATGTTTCAATCCTCTAGTTATCAAAAATATGTATACAAAAATTCATGTCTGCAGCCTCCTGCAATGAACTGTTATTAACCCAACTAATTTATGCACTTGCTTCTTCAGGAAATTGTATCCCCAAGAATGACTAACCTGACATCCAAGACACATTTAAATCACACTTGGTAAATGAATGATATGACCACATGATACCAATGTAAAATACTTTCTTATATACCTAAGATGACATGGAACCATAGGAATACCTATATTTGATTCTAAAATGAATAAGGGTTATCAAACAATTCTGGATTTCATTTTTTAAAAAACAAACAAATCAAGCTAGATGGACTTGCAAGTCTTTACTTTTCTAAAATTTTATAATTCCATGAATATTATCAATCTCTCACTTAATAAGAGTAAAATGGTATATAAGTAAGCTAGTGTGTTTTATAAAATACAAACTTCCTGTGAAAGAGTTCGGGGATAATTTTACTGTTTACCATTTCCATTTGATTTTGCTGGAAGAGGTTTGCCTCTTATCTCATCTATAAACATCTTCCTAGCTTCATTTCTTTTGTGTTTTTTTCCCAACATAATGTTGTTGGGCCATTACTAGACTATTAAAGAACGCAGGACAGAGCTTCCAATATTTGTTTGGATTATTCAAATCCAAAGCACGGCTGGGAGAGGAAGCCACAGTCCTGTCTTTAATCGCACCTGGAGAATGCTTGACAGGAAGGGTCTTCAGGAAAGTCGACTCTGCAGAAGTAGTAAGAGGCACACCTGCTGAAATAGTTGTAATGAGAAGTGATCAACATATGTTCAGATATTAGAGCTGCATTTATTGTAAAGCATTAGAGAAATTTAGAATTTTCTAAAATCTCACTTTCTGGACATTTTCTTAGCAGAGGGATGCTAGATAAAGGCATTCAACTCAAAAGAATTTCCTTCTGTGAAAATAAAACTTTGAATAAGAATCTGTCACCAAGTTTCCTTCCTTCCCTCCTCCCTCCCTCCCTCCCTCCTTCCCTCCCTCCCTCCCTTCCTTCCTTCCTTCCCACTCTGTTGCCCAGGCAGGAGTGCAGTGGCATGATCATGGCTTATTGCATCTCCTGATCTCGGGCAAGTTTCTGCCTCAGCCACCAAAATAGCTGGGACTACAGGCACCCGTCACCACATCTGGCTATTTTTTTTAAGAGGCGAGATCTCACTATGTTGCCCAGGCTGTCAAGTTTCTTTAATAAAGGCATGGGAAAGAATACATGTTCTACATCAGGCATTGCTAAATTACATTAATTTACAAAAATCAATAAACATATAAGAGCCATCTTAGGATGATTCTTTGAAATTATTGAGGCTAAAACAGATGGTACCAACTTCTAAGTTGGGGTCTTTCTTGAGCAACAGAGTAAAGCATGTATTTATTCTAGATTTGTGACATTTGCATCAGAATAAAATCTATGCAGTTGTTTGAGACAATAAAACTATACATATTCCTTCAATTCCAGTTATTTCATAGCTCTTTCATTTATTCACCTCTATGAGCCTAAAATGATGAACTTTAGGGACTGAAAGATGCTTTCCCTTGTGGAGTACACTGATTCTGTTCCTCTTTACAACAACAGACAGAAAAAATACAAAAAATTTTAAAAATCATTTATTAAGGAAAAAATAAGTTTTAATAATGTTTCTTGTTCATAATGGCCTACACTATGAGCTAGAAATTAATGTTGGCAAATTTTCCATGCCAGGCATGCCTTAGTTCTAAAGTATCAAAGCTACAAAGAATGTGGTAAATTATTTGACCAGAAAATTAATCATCCTTTTTTTTGTATTTTAGCACACAAGCTTTTAAAAATATGGTTGGGTTTTCCAGGGTGTACTCTGCCATCTCAGGCAACTTTGGGTCAGATCTATCATATATGCTGGTGGCTCAAAATCACTGGAAGGAGGAAAGAGGCAGCATTCTATAACTCTCCGTATTTTTAGAATTTAACATTAAATAAGTACTCAAAAGGGGGAGGGCAGATGGTGGTCAGAAATGAAGTATCACCTATTGGGTACAGTGTGCATTAGTGGAAGTGATGGGTATACTGAAAGCACAGACTTCTTTACCACTGTAACCAAAAACCACTTGTACTCCTAAAGCAATTGAAATAAAAGAAATTAATAAAAACATAATAAATGTGATTTTCCAGATCAAAAAATAAGTGCTCAGTACTCAATAATTACTAATTGATGATGATGGTGGTACTTTTTCTTTATATTCTTTATTTTTTTGTGAGTTGGAGTCTTACTCTGTGACCCAGGCTGGACTCAGGCGATCCTTCCACCTCAGCCTTCCAAGTAGGTGGAACTATAGGCTCGCACCATCATGCCTGGCTAATTTTTTGATTTATTGTAGAGACGAGGTCTCGCCAAGTTGCCCAGGCTGGTCTTGAACCCCTGAGCTCAAGCAATCCTCTCGCCTCATCTCCCAAAGTGCTGGGATTGCAGGTGTGAGCCACCATGCCCGGCTTTTCTTTATATTCATAGGGAGAAAAAAATAGGCTGTCAGGGTAGAAGATTCTGTAACTTTTTTTGGTCTACAGTTAATAGCAAACACTGCATCCCCAACTATATTATGGTAATGACACTGATTTCAACACACATATGAAATGATATTTTGGAAGTCACTAAAACAAAACAAAACAAAAAAGAGGCCAAAGAAAAAAAGAAAGAAAAAAGCAAAGATCTTATAATTTGATTAGAAAGTAACAGAGTTCCAGCAGTTTACTGTTGTTTCTTTATAGCTGTAGCACACATCACTTGCTTGTATTTGAATTTAATAAACTGAAATAAAGAGGTTATAACATATCTTAAAATTCAGTTAGCAATTATAATCTCTATATTAAATGACAGAGACAAAGAGATTAACTGGGTAGAAGAATAATAATCAATTTATTTCAACCGAAATGAAAGTCTCCCCAATTAAAAAAATATGGCAGAGTTTTAAAAAATAGATAATCCTGAATTGAAGATAAAGAGGTGAATGCAACCTTACCCATTTCTAGCTGAAATCCTGATGGGGATACCTGGTCATGTTCCTCCATTACTTGCTTCAGGTTTTTAGCGTGAACTTTCCCCTCATAGTGAGACTGAGCAACGATTGGGGAGTTAAAAATCATCTTGCAAAGATCACAAAACTTGTTTCGGTCCACTACTTCATTCTTATGCACCTGAAAAAAAGCACACCCTTGTTAGAAAGATTCAATAACTCAAAGTTTAGAATTATGACATCGACAAAGACGGCTCACCTGCAAACTCCCAACATGTATCTTCATTCTCTTACCAGGCACTTCATTTTGTTCTCCATGCATTTGAAAATAAATACTAACATTTTGAGCATGTTTTTCACTCTAAAAAAAATAAAATATGACTTTGCTCAATAATAGAATCACTCAAAGTTTCTACTTCACTGAATTTGAGGGCAGCACTTAAAAATATTTTAAAATATTGTCTATACCAAGTTTATAAAAAAGAATTTACATGCGTTCAAATCTCTAAATCTCAGTTAAAATGAAATAATACTACCATTTAGACACCAATAACTTTTAGATTCCTGTTTTTGACAGAGATTCTTAGTTGCTGCTCAATATCAAATGTCTTCTTCTTCCTTAGTTACAAATCTTGAACAAGGTACCTAGCTAAAAGACTACATTTTCCAGCCTCTCTTTTAGCAAGATACAGCCAAGTGAGTAGATTCTGGGCAATAAAATGTAATGGGAAGTGTTATGTGAAACTTGTGGGTAGTTCCTTAAAAGGCTAGGGGATAAGTCCTTCTTCTACCCTTCCTCCTTCCTGTTTCTGGAATTAAGAAGCAAAGGCGTTCCAATAGTCATCTCGGACTATGGGGGACATTGAGAAGGGAAACCAGTTCATCAGGGCAGAAAGATAGAAAATGCCAAGGTCCCCGATGATGTCATGGAGGTGTCTTACCACCCCTGTACTGCCTACGTCTCAAGTTCTTCTGTGTTAAGAAATAAAGCCTTATGGGTTTATTTAATCTCTGGACAAATGCATAATCAAATACATGATAACTAACATGTTGGTGTAGGGAGAAGGGAGACTAACATTTCCTGGACGTATAATATGAGGCAATCTCTCCCTACAAAATGTTAAATTATGAAATAAATCCATCACATAGAAAAGGACAGGAACTAATATAACTGCAGCGCATGCACACTATCCACTATCCAGTTTCAACATTTTGCTATATTTATTTCCGTGTTTTTTTGTTTTGTTTTGTTTGCATCGGAGTCTCACTCTGTAATTCAGGCTGGAGTGCACTGGCACACTCACGGCCACCACAGCGTCAACCTGCTGGGTTCAGGCGATCCTTCAGCCTCAGCTTTTCCAAGTAGCTGGAACTACAGGTGCACACTACCATGCCCGGCTTATTTTTTGATTTATTGTAGAGACAAGGTCTCACCGAGTTGCCCAGGCTGGTCTCAAACCCCTGAGTTCAGGCAATCCTCTCACCTCGGCCTCCCAAAGTGCTGGGATTACAGGCTTGCGCCTCCGTGCCCAGCCCGATTTCCCTTTTAAAAGAAGTAAACTTTAACAGAGTGCTATGCCCTCATGCCCGCAATACTTTCTTCCTCTCTCCTTCCCCTGGGTAATCACTATCTTAGAATTGGTATATATGATTTCTTTTCATGCTTTTATTTCTTTAATTCATATGCACACATCCATAAATAGTATTAGATACTACTATCTTTATAAAACTTTATAAAAATCAAATCATTTGATATATATCCTTTTTAAATTGCTTTTTTAAGCTCAATATTTTATTTCTAATATGTGTTGATATTGATACATATAGTTCTAGTTCATTCATGTTACATACCATATAACATTCTATTCAATATGCTACCCTAATGAGGGCAATTATGTTTGTTTATTTTGCAATTACAAGCATTGCTGCAATGAACATATATAAACAGATCTCCTAATATACATGTCGAAGAGGTTCTTTATAATAGATACCCGGCAGCAATAACTAGGTATTATCAAATGTTGAAGCAGTTTACATTTCTGAATGCAGCATATAAGAATGATTATGTCTTCTTATATTCTCCTGAAGTGTTAAGTGCTATTAGATTTTAATTTTGGCAAGAATTATGGATTTTATATAATAGTTCATTATCACTTTAATTTGCATGTCCTGTATGATCACTAGTGAAGCCTGAGTATCTCTTCTATGGTCTGTTCATATGACTTCCCCATTTTTCTTTTGGCTTCTTGCTCTAATTGATTTGAGGTCCTTTATATATTCTAGACACTAATTCTTTGCTAGTTATATAAGTTATAAATACCACCCAATTTGTGATTTATGTAATTTAGTTTATGATTTTTTGCATGCCATGTAAATTTCCCTTACAGATATTATGAGTTAACTTTAAAGCTGTGACTTATTTTAAAGGTGAAATTGTTGTAGAGATAGTAAACCAGAGTAATGCAATAAAACAGAATAATAGTCTCAAAACAGACCAAAATATATTTGGGAACTAGCATATGATAGAGGTGCCACTACAAATCATTGGGGCAAGAATGGACTGTACAGTTAATAGTGCTGGGATAACTAGCTATCCAAATGGAAAAAAATGTTACTACCACTCTCTATACATGAAAATAAATACCAGATAGATCAAACACTTTAATGTAAGAACTAAAACTTTTCAAAGTTTTAGAAGGAAATTTCTATATGACAAAAGTGCATAGAATAATTTCTTAAACACATAATCATAGATACAAACATAAATATTAATAAATGAAATCTCATTAAAATTTAAAACTGCAACACTATTATATTTTACATATACAATAAATACTGTACTCAAATAGTCTGAAGATATTAGTCAAGTTGTATCTAAAGAGGAAAAAATCACTCTTTCAAGAACATTTACATAGAAAATGCTTTCCAATATATGGAAAGCCAAGTATAGTTTTAATTTGGTGATTTAAGAGGGTTAGGCACCAAACTGCAGATGGCATTGAAATTTCAATTTAAAAGTATGGTACATCTACATAATATAATACTTTATAACCATTACAAAATTGTAGACAAAAAGATGCAATGATAGAACCAAATGTCCAGATTATGCTCTTATATGAAAAAACAAGTGCAAAACAACACATATGATTCTTTTTTATAAAAAGTGTGGAAACTAAGGAAGCTGGAAAAGCAAGACCACAAAAACCCTAATTTCAGCAGAAGAATCCAGATCACCAAAATAAAAGCCCAAATCCAGGACATAGAAGACAAAAAGATAATACAAAAAATCAATGAAACAAAAAGCTGGTTCTTCGAAAGGATAAACAAGATCGATGGT
>CAUYQG010087531.1:0-11183 GCA_963574415.1 Tarsius wallacei
CCCTGAGTAGTTGATCTGCCATTCATAGAGATCAGATCTCTGGACTCCGTCCATAGCCCCTTCCAGCTCCCTACCAGGTGCTGAAGCAGTGAGGCAAAGCCTGGAGCAGTCTCTTTCCTACTTCATTGGTGAGAGAGTGCCTGGGGCAATAGTTTGTGCCACTTAGGCAACAAGTTGGAGGCTGGGGGGAGCTGGGAGCATCAATGCAAATCTCTGTCTGGAAAATGGCATTGGTGGGTGGCACCTCACCAGGCAAGGACTCCTCTCAGGATTCCCCGATGCTCTCTCTCCAATAATCCGATCCTGCACTCCAGCGGATACGGTATGACAGGTGATGGTATGAGCCTGGTGCCAGGCACTGGGAATCAGCTGGATTCTGCAGGCTTTTCTCAGGCACGTTCCCGCAGGCAGCAGACAATTCTGTGCATAATCTTGTGAGTTGTGCTCTAATTTCAGGGTAGTGGGGACTTGCAGTCACCCTCAGAGGGGGGACATGGGTGCATGAACCTGTGTCCCCTCAGATGGACTTTCATGCTCCCACCAGCACCTGCCTACTCATGCAGAGAGTCTTTATTGACACTTGCCTCCATGGAGATTCTTACAGCAAAACCTGTCGGCCGCCATCTTAAGCTCTGCCTCCCAGTTCTTGGCTATTATAAAAATAGATGCTGTGAATATCCATGTATAAGTTTTTGTGTAGAAATAAGTTCTCATTAGTCTTGGATAAATACCTAGGAATGTGATTTTTTAGTCATATGGTAAGTGTACATTTAACTTTATAAGAAATTACACATTTAAATGCAAAATGAAGCAGTCATTTTCATGAAAACGTTGACAATGTATGAGAGTTTCAGCTGCTCCACAGCCTTGCTAACATGTTGTATTGTCAATCTTTTTAATTTTAGCCATTGTATTGGGTATGAAGTTGAATCTCATAATTTTAATGAGCATTTTCAATATAATTAAGATGTTTAGCCTCTTTTCATGTACTATTTGTCCTCTGTGTATCTCTTTGATTAAGCCTCTGTTAACATCACTTGCTCATTTTATTTATCTTCTTATTGAGTTTTAAGTGTATCTCATGTCTATTCCTACATGTTTCTCTACAAGTCTTTCTTTTTCTAAAAGTTAGGAAGCATTTTTTTCTGTATGTTACTTCTGGTCTGTCACTTGCCATTTCATTTTCTTAACATTCTCTTTTGAAAAGAATCATTTAATTTGTAAAAAGTATCCGGGCTTGGTGGCTCAGCCTGTAATCCTGCGCTTTGGGAGGCTGAGGTGAGTGGATTGCCTGAGCCCGTGGGTTCGAGACCCGTCTGGGCAACTTGATGAGACCTCATTTCTACAATAAATTAAAAAAAAAATCAGCCGGGCGTGGTAGTGCATGCCTGTAATTCCGGCTACTCGGAAGGCTGAGGCAGAAGGATCGCCAGAGCCCAGCAGGTCAAGGCTGCAGTGGCCGAGAGCGGCCACTGTACTCCGGTCTGGGCGACAGAGTGAGACTCCAACTAAAAAAAAAAAAAATTTGTAAAAGTCTAAATTATCATTTTTTTCCCTTTATGGTTGTGGTATCTGTGTCCAACCTAAGAAGGTTTTGTGAAAGCCAAGATTTCAAAGATTTTCTTCAATGATTTTTTTCTAGATGTTTTACAATTCTAACTATTGTTTCTAGGTCAACGATCCACTTGGAGTTAATGTCTATATGTTGTGCTATGTATGGGTCAAGGCTTATTTGTTTGCACATATTCTAGCACAATTTGTTGTAAATAGTATTCTTCGCCATACTATTGCTTTCCCTTTCAAAATTCAATTGATCATGTATAGAATAGATTTTGTCTACTTTTACTCTAATACCTCACTGTCTTGATTACTTTAAACATATATTGTTTTGAAGTTAGGTATTCAAATCCTCCAAATTTGTTTTTTTTTAAAAAACAATTTCCTTTGCATTGTCAAGTACAGTTTAGAAACAGTGTATTTATTTTTTTAAAAGTCCACTGGCATTTTAATTGGGAATTTTTTATTTTTCCAAATCTATTTTTAAATGGTATATGCAATTGTATGTATTTATATTGTATAACATAATGTTTTAGAATATATATACGTGTATATGTATATGTATGTATAGTGAAATGGTTAAATCTAACTAATTAACAAGTGCATTACCTCACATAGTTATCATTTTTGTGGTGAGAACACTTAACATGTATCTGCTTCTGGGCAACTTGGCGAGACATAGTCTCTACAATAAATCAAAAATTAGCTGAGCATGGTAGCGCACAGAAGCATGCCACTGCATTCCAGTCTGGGCAACAAAGTGAGATCAACTCAAAAAAAAAAACAACCTACAGTCACCATGATGATCTCCTTAACTTATTCCTTTTATTTAATTGTACATATGTATTTTTAACCAACATCTTCCCATCCTTATCCTCCTCCTCCCCCAACCTCCCCAACCTCTGAAAATCACCATTTTATTTTCTGCTTCTATGAAATGAACTTTTTTAGATTTCATATCAGAGTAAGTTGATGCAATATTTGTCTTTCTATGCCTGGCTTGTTTCACTTAACATCCTCTAGATTAAGTTATTTTGTCACAAATGACAAAATTTCCTTCTTTTTCAAGGATGAATAATATCCCATTTTGCATATATGCTGCATTTCATTTATCATGAACACTTTTTTTTACTATTGTTAATAGTGCTGTAATAAACATGGGTGGTGTCTATTTGATATACTGATTCCATTTCCTTTGCATATATTCCCCACAGTATGATTACTGGATCTTATTGTAGTTCTATTTTTCATTTTTTGTAGGACTTCCATATTGCTTTTGATAATGGTCATAGTAATTTACATTCTCATCAACAATGTGTAAGAGTTCCACTTTTTTCTTACCAAACTTGCTATCTTTCACCTTTTTTATTATTGTCATTCTAACAGGAGGGAAGTGATGTCTTATTGTGGTTTTGATGTGTATTTTTCTGATGATTAGTAATGTTAGTTATTTTTTATATACTTGAGCATTTGTATGCATTCTAATGAAAGATTTCTATTTAGATTTTTTTACCCATTTTTAATTGGGTTATTTGTTTTCTTGGATGGGTGAACTGAGTTACTTATACATTTTGAATAATAACCCCTTATCAGTTGTATAATTTACATATCTTTTCTCCTAATCTGTAGTTTGTCTCTTTACTCTGCTGATCATTTCTTTTGCTGGGCAGAAGATTTTTAGTTTGATGCAAACTCATTTATCTATTGCTGTTTTTGTTGGAAAGATAGTTTTACTACTTCTTTTTAAATCTATATATCTTTATTTCTTTTTCTTACCTTATTTTGATGGCGTTGGTCTCCATTACAATGTTGAATAAAATGGTGAAAATGAATATCTTCGTCTTGTTTGTAATCGTAAGTACGAAAAAAGTACTAACCATTACATAGACTGTTGCCTAGGCTTTGGTAGCTGTCCTGTATTAGACATTACCTTCTATTCGTATTTTGCTGAAATATTTTTATACTACGTAAGAATATTACATCGTTTGGATGCCTTTCCTGTATATGTTGAAAGGATCATTTGTTTTTTACAATTTTTCATTTACATATAGAGAGAAATATATTGTTTAATTTTATATATTGAAACACTCTTACATTTCTGCAATAAACCCCACTTGTTAATGAAGTATTATTCTTTTTATGCATTTCTAGATTCATCTTGCTCAAAGTGTTTCAGAGATTTTTACATCTATGTTCTGATTCTGTATGTCTGTGTGTGTTTATATGTGTGAGTGGGGAGGGGAATGTCTTCATTTGGTTTTGCTATCAGGGTTATGCTGGTACCATACAACAAATTAGGTAGATCGTTTTTTCTCCTTTTCAACACTGCAAAATGGTTTGAGTATAATTGTTGTTATTTCTTTTTTAAATGCTTGACTTTTGTCTAGTAAAAACAATTTGGGCTTAAGGTTTTCATTATGGAAAAAAATGTTCCAAATAAGTTCAATTTCTTTACTAAATATAAGAATATGTTATCTAGTTCTTCTAGAGTTAGCTTTGTAGTTTTGTGTTTTTAAATAAATTTATTTACTTTTTCTTAAATTGTTGAATTTTTGGCATAAAGATAATAATTTTACTTTTAGATTTTGAATTTAACTCTTTTTTTAAAAATACAGCTTTCATTTCTCTGGTAAAGTTTCATTTGTGTTCATTCATGTTGTCTACCTCTTCCACTAGAACCTTTAATCATATTTATCATAGTTTTAATCACAGAAATTTTGATGTCCCTTTTTAAGTTTCAAATACTAGACTATTTTTGATTCTTGTTTTCTTTCAGTTGTGTTATCTCCTGGCAATGAGAGGTTTTTTTGGGAGGGTGTGTTTTGTGTGTGTGTGTGTGTGTGTGTGTGTGTGTGTGTGTGTGTTTTAACATTTTACATTTAATATTTTACATTGTGTCTAAAACAACAAAAGTTGAAATGAATTTTATTTACATTTGGAAATAAACTCGCCTTTTCTTCTTTTGGGTTATTAGTATTGTGATTATGTCAATTCAGCTAGAGGTTGAACTGTGTTTGGTTTTGTTGTTGCTATACACAGATTTCCAATTCCTCCAAGTGTGAACTGCTACTACCTAACTCTCAGTAAGAGGCCTAAAGGGCTAGGAGATTTTTCTCAGTGTTCTTGCTCTACTCTCAGCTTTCAGTAGACCACATGGTGAGTCTCTCTGTGAGTTCTTACCCCAGTGGTAAACTGCAGTTAATCGTTACTCAGTGAAAATCTCCTAAATGGGGCAGGGAGTTTTCTTTGCTCCCTCCTTGATTCTTCAGCCTCTGTATTAGGCAGGCCCTATGCGCCTAGATATCACATGTTTTTTTTTTCAATATTATTACCCCATGTCCTGTGTCAGGTAAGCTCCAATTTCTTCTGATTCCAGAGTTTAAAGCACAAGCTGTGTTTGCTGAACTCTGCCAAGTATTATTGGAGGAATAGGCATGACAATATTCTTGACCTTCCCGAACAAGCAAACCTCTCTGCTTTGCTTCCTTAAAGGATCCTGGGCATGAGTGAGTTTTCTGCATCATCCTAGCAGTTGAGAATTTTTGCCTAGTGTTTGTGTAGGGTGTTGAGGAGGCAAGTTTTCTTCTATCTCTCCCGTGGTTGTGGTCAACTTTGCCTGGACTGAGGGCAGCAGGTGGATTTCCTAGTCTGTCCCCATCAGTGAATAATTTTTTCCTTGAGTCAAAGAAGATTTAAGTTTAGAACAAGGGCATGTCTCTTTCTCTACTCCCAGAACCCACTGGTTCCTGCTTCCTATATGAGATGGTTAGGACTAGAGAATATTTCGTTTCTGCTCCCAGCAGCAACTCATCACCACCCTGTGCTGATATGTCCTAGGGTGCAGTGGACTTCTTAAGGTTTTTCTGCTATACCCACAAACTTGTAAGGACCTAAGTAGTTATCCCACCAAGAGAGGCTCTTTCAGGTCTCCCAGGCCCTCAGTCTTTCACGTGACCACATAGTAAATGTCTGTGGAAAAGAACTGGTGAGTGAGCATGAATGCTCTTTGGGTGCCAGGTTCCAAGATTCTTGCCTGCCATATTATCTTGTAGTAGGCGTATTAGTTTCCTATTGCTGTTGCAACAAATTACCATAACACAGTGGGTTAAAATGACACTATTTTAAATTCTGAGTTGGAGTCTCACTCCATCACCCAGGCTGGAGTGCAGTGGCATGCTCATGGCCACTCCAGCATTGACCTGCTGGGCTCCGGTGATCCTTAGGCCTCAGCCTTTCAAGTAACTGGAGCTATAGATGTGCGCTACCATGTCTGGCTAAATTTTTTTTTTAACTGTAGAGACAAAGTCTCACCAAGTTGCTCAGGCTGGTCTTGAACCCTTTGGCTCATGCAATCCACTTGCCTCAGCTTCCCAAAGTGCTGGGATTACAGGCTGAGACACCGAGCCTGGCCAAAACAACACAGTTTTAATATTCTGCAAATTAAGTCTGAAATGGATCTAATTCTGCTAAAATTAAAATGTCATCAAGGCTGCATTTCTTCTAGAGACTCTAGGGGAAAATTTATTTTCTTGGCTTTTCTACCTTCTGGAAACTACCCAGATTCCTTGGTTCACATCCACTTCTTCCATCTTCAAGCCCATCTTCCAATCTTGTCCACAAGATAATCTAGGATAATCTCCTTGCCTCATGGTCAGCTGATTAGCATCCTTAACTCTATCTGCATCTTTAATTCTCACTTGCCATGTACCCTAATATGTTCACTGGTGCTGGGAATTAGGATATAGACATATTCAGAAGGGAAGTGAGGGTACTATTCTGTCATCCACATTACATTTTTCAGACATCAATACAATTTCAGTTAATTTTCTTCTTGCTTGCTTTTGTGCTACCAAAAGTGGAAATAACTCATGTGCCCTAAATCTCCTTGAAGAATCTTGTCATTTTTTGGAATTCAATTCTCTAATGGGTTCAAAATTATATTTGCATATATCTACTTCTTTTTTAGTTATAGAGTGAGAGCAATGTCCTCTGCAGCTTCTATGTACTAAACAAATGCAAAACTCCTCCCAAAGCATTTTTCTATTTCAAAAAATATTAAAGTTTTAAGTCACTAAATTCTGGAATTTTTCAATTGTGTAAACTCATGTTGGAGCATATAATTTAGAGGTTGCTGGACTAAATAGAAAAATATTTTGTATACATATAAAATAAGTTCTCTGGAAGGCTGAGGTGGAAGGATCGGCTGCGGTGGCCGAAAGTGTGCCACTGCACTCCAGTCTGAGGGATAGAGTGAGACTCCAACTCAAAAAAATAAAATAAAATGAATTCACAACAAGTTTCTCTGATACAAAGTGAACTCTCGTTTAGGAATGTTTCTCTGCTTTTACACACTTCAGTCTAGTTAAATCAAGGTTGGAGACTCTTAAGAGGAATGCAGATGTCTAAAAGTTTCTAAGGCTCAAGATGCCTTCATTCTAAACAATCTGCAAATGTTCTTAGTTTTTATTACGTAAAATTCTTTTCAGAAAATTTTCTTGTTTGTTTGTTTTGAATGTCTATATACTTATGCCCTTCGAATTTATGACATAGTATTGAAAATATATATTTAGAATATATTTTATATAATCTTTGATTTTTTTGTCAGAAATTTATTCATTATAGAGTTGTGGGGTACAAGTGAGAACTTCCTACATAAGTAGGTTGCATGCAAGTGAAGTCTGAGTTTCTAGGTGGCCCTCACTCCCCCGGTAGTGGACCAGGTACTGTTTGTATTGTCATGTGCCCTCCACCCTCCTCCTTCTCTCTCTTCCCTAGCAGTATCCAGTAACTGCAGATCCCAACCTTGTGCTAATGTTCCTCTATGCTTTTCCTTGTAACTGGTTTCATTTATTCTTGTTCTTCACCCACTTTTTGTTGTTTATACCCCAGGGCTCCAGTACAACATCTCCAAGTACTTATTCCATATTTGCTATTGATTATGTTGCTCTTGCTGCAAACTCAATATCCCAAGATTTAAATTAATGATCTTCATATCTCAAGTTTTTTCTAGACCAGTTAATTTTTCCTCATGTACTATTGGCTTAACTGTGTTCCCCAAAATGCATATGTTAAAGTCCTAACCCCTGTTTCCTCAAAATGTAACTGGATTTGGACATAGAGTGTTTAAAGAGGCCATTAAATTAAAATTAGGCTATTAGGGTGGGCCTTTATCCAGTGTCCTTATGAGAAAAGGAAGACATAGGCACTCAATGAGGGAAGACAACGTGAAGACACAGGGAATATTTAGACACAGATGTCCATTTAGAAGCCCAAGAGAGGAGTGAGTGTATGGACAATTTTGTGTATGTGTTGGTGAATGAGTGGGCATGTGAATGGACATGTGAGTGGCTGACCGAGTGAGGGTTAGGGAGCTAGCAGCCAGGGCTCTCCTGGTGCAGCTGCTGGTGTTGCAGCTGCTGAGCTTGGACTCTAGTGATTCTTGGGACACAGAAGCTGAGCACCATTTTCTTTCTTTCTTTATTTTTTTAAATCAACAAAACCCTCCTTGGGAAGAAAATGTTAGGAGAGACTGTCTAAGTGGGAGCTCGAGAGCAAGTGGCCAGGCTCCTGGTTCAATAGTTGGTGCTGCAGCTTCTCTGCTTGGTCCCTGGCTCTTTCAAGGTTGCAGAAGTTGAGTGCCATTAAAAAAAAAAACAGACAGAAGTTTTCCTGTGTAAAGCAGCGGGGAGTGACTGTCACCCCAGAGTTTCCCTCACCATTGACAGGAGAGACTGCCGGCTCCAGGCTTTTCCTCACCACTTCAGAGGCTGAAAGGGCACTGGCAGCAGGAGCTGCAGAGGGAGTCCAGAGACAAAGTCCCACGGAAGAGGATAAGAGAGGCAGCCCATCACCATCTTGAAGGCGGTGCAGGAAAGAGAGGCAGCCCATCACCATCTTGAAGGCAGTGCAGGAAAGTGCTCTGACTTGCTCACCACAGAGCAACAGACCCAATCTCTGTGACTGGTGGATCAACTACTCAGGGATTGATCATGACCCAGAAAGAATATCCGGAAAGCATAAACTTAGGAGGGACCTGAGGAGTGCTGAGTTCCAGGCGCCCCACCACCTACCCTGATCCAGCCTCAACACAAAGGGTGTGGCCAAAAAAGGACAAGGAAAGACTCCAAAGAGATCATTGGTGAGTCCCAAACCCCCTTCTGACCAGCAATCCTCTGAATGTCAGACACAACACCAACAACAAGCAGGCAGAGACCCAAATAAAAAGCACAATCCCATTCATAATAGCCACTAAAAAAATGAAATACCTCAGCATCTTCCTATCCAGAGACATGAATGAGAACTACAATACAATAGCAATGAGAACTACAAAACACTGCTCAAAGAAATCTAAGAAAACACAAACAAATGGAAAAATATACCATACTCATGGATAGGAAGAATCAACATTGTTAAGATGTCCATCCTACCAAAGACAATCTACAGATTCAATGCAATACACATTAAGTTAGCAACATTATTCTTCTCAGACTTGGAAATGACAATACAGAAACTCATATGGGAACATAAACGACCAGGAATAGCCAAAACGATCCTTAGCAAAAGAAACAAAGCAGGAGGTATCACACTTCCAGACTTCAGACTTTACTATAAGGAGACAGTAATCAAAACAGCCTGGTATTGGTACAAGAACAGGCACATAAACCAGTGGAACAAGATGGAGATCCTGGAAGCAAAGCCTCAATTTATCAACCAACCCATCTTTGACAAAGCCTCCAACAACAACCACTGGGGAGAGAAGAGGACCTATTCAGTAAATGGCGTTGGGAAAACTGGCTGAGCACATGCAGAAGATTGAAACAGGACCTTTACCTATCACTCTACATAAAAATTAACTTTAAATGGATCAAAGACCTAAACATAAAACCCCAAACTGTAATAATCTTAGAAGCTGGGCTCAGTGGCTCAGCCTGTAATCCCTTGCTTGGGGAGGCTGAAGTGAGTGGATTGCCTGAGCCCGCGGGTTCGAGACCCGCCTGGGCAACTTGGCGAGACCTCATCTCTGCAATAAGTCAAAAAATTAGCTGGGCCTGGTGGCATGCCCCTGTAGTTCCAGCTACTTGGAGCTGAGGCGGAAGGATTGCCTGAGCCCAGCAGGTCGAGGCTGAGGTGGCCGGAAGCAGCCACTGCACTCCAGTCTGGGCGACAGAGTGAGACTCCAACTAAAAAAAAAAAAAAAAAAAAAGAATCTTAGAAAATACAGGAGACTCCCTTATGGAAATTGGAACTGGGAACCAATTCCTATTCAGAACCCTAAATGCCCATAACTTAAGAAATAAGATAGACAAAAGGGACCCCCATCACACTAACGAACTTTTGAAAAGCTAAAGAAATGATCAAGAGAGCAAGGAGACAGCCCACAGAATGGGAAAAATTATTTGCCAGCTTTATATCTGACAAAGGACTAACATCTAGGATCAACAAGAAACTCAAACGAGCAGAAAGGAAAAGAACTAACAGCCTCATTAAAAAGTGGGCAAAAGACATGAATACACACTTCTCAAAAGAAGATATGCACACAGCCAAAAGACACATGAAAAAGTGCTCCACCTCACTCATCATCAGAGAAATGCAAATCAAAGCCACATTGAGATACCACCTAACTCCAGTAAGAATGGATAGTAATAAGACAAATGACAACAGATGCTGGTGAGGATGTGGAGGGAAAGGAAATCTTCTACACTGCTGGCGGGAATGCAAACTGGTGCAGCCTCTTTGGGGGACAGTGTGGTGATTTTTGAAAGAATTGGAAATTGACCTTCCATATGATCCAGCAATTCCCCTATTGGGAATATACCCAGAGGAACTCAAATCATTCTGCAAAAAGGACACCTGCACACGTATGTTTGTTGCAGCTCTATTCACAATAGCAAAAACATGAAACCAACCCTGTTGCCCATCGAAGTTGGACTGGATAAAAATTTGGTGCATATATACAATGACTATTATGCAGCCATAAAGAAGGACAAACATATGAACTTTACAGCAACTTGGATGGATTAGTGTCAATCATATTCAGTGATCTTTCACAGAATCAAAAATCAGAGTACCATATGTTTTCACTCATTAAGTGGACCTTGAACAAATATTATAATGTTATAAGAAAGGGATTGGCAAACTGGGAATCCCTTGTGGGAAACTGTTGGGGGGAGTGGGACTGGCAGTTGAGGGAAACTGTTAGGGGAGGGAGGGGCATACCTCATCAACAAGGGTACCTGCATTATTTTTTTATACCTAACCCTGAATTGTACCCCACATCCTTATAATAAAAAAAAGTTTTAATAGTTTTAGGGAGTACAAATTGTTTTTCATTACATGACTGCATTGTATAGTCGCAAAGAAGTCTGGGCTTTAAGTGTACTCTCCCACCCCACCTGTGCACATTGTACCTGAGAGAGGATTTTTCATTCCTTTCCCCTTTACATCCTCCCCCTTCGGAGTCCATTATACCATTCTGTATACCTTTTCAAATCCTTAGTTGAGCTTCCATACATAAGTGAGAACATAGTGTTTCTTTTTCTGTTCTTGCATTACTTCACTTAGAATAATGGTCTTCAATTCCATCCAAGTTATGGCAAAAGACATTATGGCTGAATAGTATTCCATGG
>CAUYQG010087533.1:0-11564 GCA_963574415.1 Tarsius wallacei
GGATTAATGGTAGTAAATATCTGTCTGGGGAGGGGGAGACACTTCTTATCAACAAGGGTGCCTGAACGAAGCATATTTGTATACCTAACCCTTAACTGTACCCCACAATATCATAATAAAAAATATTGAATATTAAAAAAAAAAAAGAATGGGTTGCTTCAAAAAATGGTAATTTGAAAAATGACTCAATGTTTAAAAAAATCAGGATGGATTTGCCATGAACTTTCATTGTGGATTAATGATTTAATTGCCATAGATCCAGCAGGTAATTGTTCGTTTGACACAACTGATTTCTTCCGCCTTTCCCTCTTATGGCTTTTGTGATATGGCAGTCTTTTTGTTTTTCTCTTACCTCCTTGGAGGATAATTCTCAACTTCTTTTCTGGTCATTGTGTTCTACACCAGGGATCATTCTCTTTGCATTTCTTTTCTGTCTATACTCATTTTCTTAGTGATATCATCTAACTTCACTTTTTCTAACTTTATCTATAGTATCCAAATGTAAACTTCCAACTCAAGTACGAAAATATTGCATAGCACGGTATAGACTCTCACTAAATATTTTTTGAATTAATGGATATTTTATAAAAACTCTAAAATCACTACGAGGAACAAATACACAAAGAAATTAGGCAAATGAAAAGTCTATTGAATGGGAATTTTCAATTTCATAAACATGTCATTTTCCCCTAAAAATAGTGGTCAGTTTAATGTAATGCCAATGAAAACATCAACAAGATCATTTTAAATTTTTTGATTGATACAGAATATTTTACATATTTGTGGGATACAGGTGCTGTTTTGTTACGTGCACAGAATGTGTAATGATCAAGTCAAGGTATTTGAGGTATCTATTATTTTCAATATTCATCATTTCTATGTGTTAGAAACAGTTAAATCTTCTTTTCTAACTACTTTGAAATATACAGTATGTTGTTAATTATAATTATTCTACCCTGCTGTCGAACAATAGAGCTTATACCTTTTACCTAACTGCATGTTTGTACCCATTAACCTACCTCTCTTCATCTCTCTCTCCCAACCACATTCCCCTTCCTAGCCTCTGGTATCTATCATATACTCTTTAGCTCCAAGATATCAACTTTTTAAACTCCTACATGTAAGTGAGAACATGCAATATTTGTCTATCTGGATATGGATTATTTCACTTAGCATAATGACATTCCACCCATGTTTCTACAGTGTAAGTTACATGATTTCATTCTTTTTTTTATGGCCAAAAAGTATTCCATTGTGTATATATATATATATATATATATACCACATTTTCTTTATCCAATCTTCCACTGATGAACACTTAGCTTGAATCTATTTTGCTAATGTGAACAGTGCTGTGATACACGTGAATGAAGGTATCCTTTTAATATACTGATTTATTTTTTTTTGAATAAATACCCAGTAGGGAGATTTCTAGATTATATGGCAGCTCTATTTTCAGTTTTTTTGGTGAAAAAAAGTAAAAACAAAAACAAACTTTATACTGTTTTCCATAGTGACAGCGCTAATTTGCATTCCCACCAACAGCATATGAGTTCCTTTTTCTCTGTATCCCACACAGTATCTGTTATTTTCTGTCTTCTTCAGAATGGCCATTCTAATTGGGGTAAGATAATATCTCATGGTGGTTTTGAGTTTCATTTCTCTGATCATTAGTGATTTTGAGCATTTTTTTCATACATTTGTTGGCTGTTTGTATGTCTTCTTTTGAGAAAGGTTTGTTCATGTCCTTTGCCCACCTTTTTTTTTTGATAGAAACTGGGTCTTACTATATTGCCCAGACTGGGCTCTAAGTGATCTTCCCAACTCAGACTTCCAAAGTGCTGGGATTTACAGGTTTGAGCCACCAAGCCTAGCCCCTTTGCTCACTTTTCAATGAGATTATTCATTTGTTAATGTTAAGTTGTTTAAGTGCCTCCAACAAGATGTTTTTTGAAGAAAAATGTACTTTACCCTTATGAAATTAATCTTACATTTATCACGTGACACAGCAACCTCTCTTCTAGGTAGTCACCCAAGAAAAAAGAAAATTTATGTTCAGCCATTGCCTTGCTAAGCTATGGCCAGGCCATGTTTTCTTAAGCTTTGGCCCCCTCCCCTACCTTGGGGAGATGAATCTCCTCTTTTTCTAATTTACTTTATAAATAAACTATATTTTCTAATCTAAAAAAATAAAATTTATGTTCCCACAAAAACTTGTTCATCCATGTTTATAGCAGTTTTATTCAGATTTCAGTTATGGAGACCGGAAACAACTGGCGGTGCAAAGTGTGTCACATTCATACAATCAATTATTACAAAGTCATAAAAAAGTATTGACATATGCTACAACATGGAAGAATCTCAAATGTCTTATGATGAGTGAAAGAAACATGGTTTATTTATATGACATTTATACTTGGAAAATAAATGAATTGCTGACAAAAATTTCAAAAGTAGTCTATTAGGGACAATAAGCTCTATAAATATTATAAAACACACACACACACACACACACACACACACACACAAAACGTGTGCGCACACATGTGGGCATGCACCAGTATATGAACTATCAAAACAGAAAGCCAGAAATAGGGCAAAATAGCCACAATTTTGTGATAAAGGTAACTTGCAAATCAATATGGCAATTTAGATCATTTCAAAGTGAAATGGTGTTGAACCAACTCATCATCTAAAGCAGTAAAATAGTTGGATCTGTCTCTCAGCTTTCTTCAAAATTAATTTAAAATATCTGAAACATTTATATATTTAAACAGTGAGACAGAAAATTCTATAAAATTCTTAGAAACAGTAGAATATTTTTTGTAACTCAGAGTGAAAATACTTTTCCAAAAATGAAAAAAATTGATAAATTTGACAACATAAAAATAAAATATTACTGCATGAAAAACTGCAGCACCCAGAAATTCAAAATATTAGGAGAAAATAGTGGTGAAAAATCTTTGCAAGTCATATCACAATTGCCTCAATTTCCTAGTACACAAGGAGTCTCTACACAGCTCTTACAAATGAAAAGAATAAGACCAACATACCAGTAAAAAAAAAAGTAGCCAATGTTTTCATCAGGAAGTTCACAGAGAACAAAATAAAGTGGCTTTTAAACATACATTAGCATTCCAGGTTTTATGTTAGGTGATAGGTTCATGAATGACTATAGCATTATCAATAATCATTCAATAAAGAAGTTCATTAGTGTATGTTATGAATGGAGGTTAATTCAATAAGCCTCTGCTCCACTAAAATATGTATACAGAGACACTATCTTGTTTCATCTATTGGACTGGCAAAGACAAAAAGTCTGACAAGCAATATGTCTGCCAGGATGTGGAAAAACAAGCATTCACAATCTGTTGCTTGTACTATAAATTGACAGCTTCTTTTCTTTGTCTTTTTTTTTGAGTCAGAGTCTCACTCTGTCACCCAGGCTGGAGTGCAGTGGCACACTCACGGCCATCGCAGCCTCGACCTGGGAGGTTCAGGAGATCCTTCCTCCTCAGCCTTCCAAGTAGCTGAAACTACAGGCGCATACTGCCACATCGGGCTGATTTTTTGCTTTATTGTAGAGACGAGGTCTCAGCAAGTGGCCCAGGCTGGTCTCGAACTCCTGAGCTCAGGCAATCCTCTCGCCTTGGCCTCCCAAAGTGCTGGGATGACAGGCTTGAACCACCACGGCCAGCCTAGGATGGCTTCTTTTCTAGAGGTGATGCCAAGACAGAGCCTGGAAGGGAGAACACAACCCAGTCGAGAGTGAGGGTTGTGAAGTGTAGGAGGGGACAGTGGGCAGAGAAGAAGAGTGGCAAGCAGAGCTGGGCCGAGTGGGAAGTGACAAAGAATAACACTGACAAACTGAAGACTGTCTTGGCATGATAAATGGAATGTCCAAAAATTACAAGGGATGGCAAGAAGGGATGGAAAGGTATGAAAAATGGTAAGAAAGGAAAAAAGGAAGCAGGTGAGTGGTGAAGATGTTGGGATATGCCAAAATCATGTGTTCTGGAACTCTCTTCTAGATAGTCTCAAGACCCAATTCCTCACTTCCTTCAGGGCATCACTCAAATGCTATGTTTGTTATTAGCTTCTCTGGCCATTAAATCTAAATGGGAATTCTCCTAGCCTCCTTCCTTCCCCCATTGCCTATCTCCTTTCCTACTTTCTCTTCTGACATGCTATTTACTGAGCTATCTCCTTTGTTAATTCTCTGCCACTATCAAATGTAAGCTAGATAAAGGAAAGGACTTTTAGTCATTAAAGAATATTTTTCCTCCAGGATCCATTCAGATGTATATATATACTGAGGGTTGTCGCCTCTCCCCCACCGAAAACAAAAACACCCACAGATATGCTTCAAATCCCTATACCATTATGTTCTTTGCCTATTCTGGCATAATATTTATGGTAAGAAATAATACCTTCCCCAAGTTTATGGTCAACGAAGTATAATAAGACATTAAAACAAAACGAAAACATTACTGGTTCTGGCCAAGATGGAGTAACAGGAACTGAATTTACTCTCCCACCTGGAACAACTAAAACTGGATAAAATATATGAAACAATAATTTTCAGAATTGGCCATCAGGTAGCATAGGCGAGTGATCTCTAGGAGAAGGAAATTAAGAAGGTGAGTCATATAAATTCCACAGGTTGCCTGGAGGGAATTTTCAGATTGTAGTGCAAGAAGAGAGAATCCAAGGATAAATCAGCAGTCTCTGAGTTCATGAGACAGATTTAGGAGGCAAAGGTAACCAAGGTAGTTAAATTTTCAGGGCAGGATACTGGAAAGGAGAGAGCTGCACAGAGAGAATTCTAGAGTTCTGCAGAAAGTACCCATGAAGTCTTCACTGAATGCTTCTCAGTGTATGCATGTGAGAAAACAGTCTAAGACTAGGGAATAATCACCTGAAGAAGCAAGGAAAGCGGTATCTGGAATTTACACAGGGCTAAAAATACTTCGTGTTCCTAACAACCAGAGAGGAATACCCTTGTTCTTCATGGAGAGTCAACTAGTTTATTCAGAAAGCTATAAAATTCACCTTAGCGTATGGCTGCTTTTGCGCCACCTAACAAAACATTTAAAAAACTTCGTATGGATCAAACTATTTCCAAATAACTGAGTAACAGAACAAAACTCAAGACTATTTATAGAAATACAGAACTATCCAGGACATAAAAATTAAATTCCACAATATTTTGCAATGAAAACATAATTACCAGGCATGCAAAAAAAGCAGAAAAATATGACCTATTATCAAAAGAGTCAAGCAATATCAACAGGCCCTGAAATGACTCACATGATAGAATTGGTAGACAAAAACATTAAAAGAGTTATTAAAATTATATTAAATGTATAAAGGAAGGAGAGAAAATCTTGAACATGAAAGACAAAACATAGATATGTTAAAAAACCCAAATCAAACTTGTATAGATTGAAAATATATCCCACTGGATGGAATTAACAGCAGATTAAACACTGTAGAAGAAAATAGTAATGAGTTTGAAAATGATAGTGACAGAAATTATCCAAAATAAAAGATAGAATAATATTGAAAAATGATACAAAGATCAATGAGCCGTGGGGCAATTTGTGGGAGACCAGTGCATAATTAATTGGAACCTCTTAGGAAATAAAGGTAAAAATTTTTCCAAATTTAATGACAACTATAAACATAACCATCCATGAAACGTATTCAACTTGAAACCTAAGAAACATGAAGAAAACGATATAGTAATCTCACTTATCTGCAATTTCACTTTTCATAGTTACCTGAGTTTTTTTTGTTTTTGTTTTTGTTTTTGGAGAAGACAATGTAAACTTTTTTATTGTGATAAAATATACCAAGCATAAAGTTTACCATTTTAAGTATAGTGCAATAGTTACCTGAAAAATTTTGATGATCAATCACAGTCCAAATTATTACATAAAAAATTCTAGAAATAGGCCGGGCGTGGTGGCTCAAGTCTGTAATCTCAATACTTTGGGAGGCTGAGGTGAGAGGATTGCTTGAGCCCACGGGCTCGAGCCCAGCCTGGGCAACTTGGTGAGACCTCATTTCTACAATAAAATAAAAAAATTATCCGGGCATAGTAATGTGTGCCTGTAGTTTCAGCTACTTGAAAGGCTGAGGTGGAAGGATCGCCTGAGCCCAGTAGGTCGACGCTGGGGTGGCCGTGGGTGTGCCACTGCACTCCAGCCTGGGTGACGGTGTGAGATTCCAACTCAAAAAAAAAAAAAAAAAAAAGAAAAAGAAAAGAAATCTCTAGAAATAAACAATTCATACGTTTTAAAATTGTGCACCATTCTGAATAGCATGATGAAATCTTGTTCCATCTTGCTTTGTCTTGCCTGGGATGTAGTTCATCCTTTTGTTCAGTGTACAGTTATCCACATTGTACATGCTACTCATGCATTAGTCACTTAGTAGCCATCTTAGTTATCAGATTGACTGTCGTGGTATTGCAGTGCTTATGTTCAAGTATTCCTTATTTTACTTTATAATGACTCCAAAGTTCAAGAGTAGTAATTCTGGCAATTTGAATATGCCAAAGAGAAATTGTAAAGTGTTTCCTGTAAATGAAAAAAATGAAAGTTCTCAACTTATTAGGAAAAGAAAAAAATATCATATGCTGAGATCTATGTTAAAAACAAATCTACTTATGACATTTTGAAGAAGGAAAAAGAAATGCATGCTAGTTTTGCTCTTGTACCTCAAAATGCAAAAGTTACAGCCACAAGCCAGGCATGATGGTGTGCTCCTGTAGCCCTAGCTACTCAGGAGGTTGAGGCAGGAGGATCACTTGAGCCCAGGAGGTTGAGGCTGCGATGAACTATGATAAGGTCACAGTTCATAGTCCAGTCTGGATGACAGAGTGAGACCCTATCTTTTTTTTTAATTTTTAACTTTAAAGATGTGAGGTGCAATTCAGGGTTAGGTATACAAATGTTCATTAGGCAGGTACCCTTGCTGATGAGGTGTGCCCCCCTCCCCCAGCAGATTCCCACTACTGTCAATTCCCCTCCACCCCCATCCCCGGAAGTTTCCCACAACTGCCAATCCTTTTCTTACAGTATTACGATAATTGTTCAAGGTCAGCTTATGAGTGAGAACATGTGATACTCAGTTCTTTGTTTCTGTGATAGATCACTCAGTATTATAGACTCTACGTCCATCCAAGTTGCTATGAAGTTCATAATTTTGTCCTTCTTCATGGCTGTGTAATATTTCATTGTGTATATGTACCACATTTAAAAAATCCAGTCCTCTTTCGATGGGCAGCTTGGTTGGTTCCATGTTTTTGCTATTGTGAACAATGCTGCAATAGACATTTATGTGCAGGTATCTTTTTCATAGAGTGGTTTGAGCTCCTACAGGTATATTCCCAGTATGGAAGGTCGATTTTTAGATCTTTTGGGAATTGCCACACTATTTTCCACAGAGGTTGTATTAGTTTACACTCCCACTAACAGTTTAGAAGTGTTCCCCTTTCCCGGCATCCTCTCCAGCATCTGCTGTTTTCTGAGTTATTGATGATGGCAATCCTGACTGGAGTGAGGTGGTATCTCAGTGTGATTTTGATTCGCATTTCTTTGATGACTAGTGAGTCTGAGCATTTTTTCGTGTATCTGTTGGCTGTTCATATGTCTTCTTTTGAGAAGTGTCTATTCATATCTTTTACCCACTTTGTAATGGGGCTGTTTTTTTTCTTTTTGGCACATTTGAGTTCCTTGTGGATCCTAGATGGTAGGCCTTTGTCAGATATAGAGTAGGCGAATATTTTTTCTCAGTCTGTGGGTTGTCTCTCTGCTCTCTCAATGGTTTCTTTGGCTTTGCAGAAGCTTGTCAGTTTGATGACGTCCCACTTGTCTATCTTATCTCTTATGGTATGGGCACTTGGGGTTTTGATCAGGAATTGGTTGCCACTTCCAATTTCCACAAGGGTGTGTCCTGCACTTCATAAGGTTCTTATAGTTTGAGGTTTTACGTTTAGCTCTTTGATCCATTTAGAGTTGATTTTTGTGTATTGTGATAGGTAAGGGTCTTGTTTTAATCTTCTGCATGTAGTTAGCCAGTTTTCACAGCACCATTTATAGAATAGGTTCTTCTCTCCAGTGGTTGGTGGTGGAGGCTTTGTCGAAGATGACTTGGTTGAGAAATTGAGGTTTTGCTTCTGGAATCTCGATCCTGTTCCATTGGTCTATATGCCTGTTCTTGTAACAATACCAGGCTGTTTTGAGTATTGTAGCTTTATAGTAAAGTTTAAAGTCTGGGAGCATGATACCGCCTGCTTTTTTTTTTTTTCCTCTGAGAATTGTTTTGGCTATTTGTGGTCATTTATGTTTCCATATGAATTCCTATATAAGACCCCATCTTTAAAAAGAAAATTTATAGTTACAGTGAGTGACAGTGCTTAGTTAAAATGGAAAAGGCATTAAATTTGTGGTGGGAAGACATGAACAGAAAACATGTTCTGACTGATGGCAGTATGTTGTGCTGGGAAGCACTGCACCTCTACAAAGCCTTCAGTGATGAATTCCCTGAAATGAGTGACACCAAGTCATTTATTGCAAATAATAGTTACACAGATTTAGGAACACAGAAGGTCAATAGTAGCCTAATGCTACGTCACAATGCCTACATCTTTCATCTTACTTCATCTTATCATGTAGGCATTGTATTGTCTCATATCTTAACAAGAAGAAAAGTGAGTATATTGCAAGAATATATTTTGAGAGAAAAAGAAAGAGAGCAAGAGTGAGAGTGAAAAAGCTAGCAACCACATTCGCATAACTCAAAAAATTATTAATTTCTTACTGTGCATAATTTATAAATTAAACTTTATCATACATAAATATGTATAGAAAAACACAGAATATATATATAACTTAGTATTACCCATGGTTTCACACATCCACTGGCATTTGACATCCACTTATCCCCTGTGGATAAGGAGGGACTATTGCATTGGTCTGCTTTATAGTGTTTCTGTTAGTGTCTTGGGATTTCTTTACTTTTGCTCAGTAATTTTTTTTTTTTTTGCTTCCTTGACACAATGATTTCAAATGACCTGCCTGCAAGTTACCTAGTTCTTTTTTTCTTTTTTCTTTTTGAGTTGGGGTCTCACTCTTTTGCCCAGGCTGAAGTGCAGTGACATAATCATGGCTCATCTTGGCCTTGACTGCCTGGGCTCAGGTGATCCTTCTGTCTCAGTCTCCTGAGTAGCTGGGACTACCAGCATATACATCCATGCTTGGATAATTTTTGTTATTTTCTGTAGAGATGAGATCTAGCTATGTTGCCTGGGCTGGTCTTGAACTCCTGCCCTCAAGTAATCCTCTCACCTTGGCCTTTCAAAGTGTTGGGATTACAGGCATGAGCCACCAGGCCCAGTCTGGTTTTTTTTTTATGCCTGATTAAACTGATTAATCCAGTGGGGAACTCTTCTAGTGAATTTTTTTTAGCTTAGTTATTGTTTTCTTTAGCTCCAGAATTTCTGTTTGGTATTTTTTGTTTGTTTGTTTGTTTTCGTTTTAATCTCTTCATTGATATTCTCATTTTGTTTATGCACTATTTTCCTGATTTGGCATACTTTTCTTGTGTTCTCTTTTAGCTCACTGATTGTCTTTAAGAAAATTGTTTTACATACCAGAGTAAAGAAGCCTTTAAAAATGTATCCTAGTATCAGAGGATGGAAACGATTTAATTATATCATAGAATATGTTATTTTATATTTTATCCTGGTGGCACTACACAAATGGTAGTAGTCAAGAGGGCCAATAAAAATTAGGTACTTATTATAAGTATGCTATTATACTTCACCAACACTGTTGTGAAAAAACAAAAGCCTTGCTTTGTTTTTTCAAAAAAGAAAGTTGCTTTAAATTCTTTGTTGAGATAGTCCAGAGCTTTGCAATTCTTTTGGGGATTGGTTTCTGGAGATTTATTTTGTACCTCTGAATGGGCCATGTTTTCTTGTTTTGTTTTGTTCTTTATACTGAGATTTGGGCATTTGAACAAACAACCATTTCTCTCAGTCTTTGTGGACTGTCTTTGTACAAGAGAAGGTCTTCACCAAGAGAGGTTATGGGTGTTCTCAAACCTTTTCTGTGGATGCCTCTTCTCAGGTCTCATGCATGAACTTTAAATTCAGCAAATATGGCTGATTTATCCATCTCAATTTCCCTACCAGCCTCACTCCTGCTTCTTCTCAGGCACTTTTGGTTGTGGTTTCTATTGTATTACTCTGCCCATGAGCTCTTGCTCCCTAGGGCCTGTCTACAGAACTGCAAACTCCTTGCTTCTCCAGTCCGTTATGGCACTCGCCTCTGTTTCGGCAGCCTTCAAGCTGGTTTCCAAGCTACGTTGCTGCTCCCACCAGCACTCTGAATCAGATGATGGTAAACCCGGTACCTCAGGAAGCCCCCAGACAAGCCAGAATGTGGGACACAGGCGTTCTACTCTTTTCTTTCTGCCCCAAGGGAAGAGCCAGGAATTGAGGACCCCCTTCCTGATTGCACTGTGCTTTGCCAGGTAGAGGTAAAAGCTAGCAAAATACCATGTACTTTCTTGTCCTCTTAGGTGCTGTTTAAAAAAAATCAATTATCTTTATTTTAACGACATGGGGGTACAATTCAGGTTAGCTATACAAATGTTCATTATGCAGATACCCTTGTTGATGAAGTGTGCCCCTCCCTCCCCTGGCAGTTTCCCTCAACTGCCAATCCCACCTCCCCTCCCCGGCAGTTTACTGCTACTGCCAATCCCTTATGATAATTGTTCAAGGCCCGCTTATGATATTTTTTGTTGTATGTGTGTTTGCTTAGGTGCTCTAAGTTCTTAGCTGGTCTTTAAAGTTCTCAAAGAGGTACTTTAGCCCATATATTGTATCTTCTTGAGGAAATAAAGGCCCAGAGCTTTTCAGTCTGCCATTACCTCTTTCTGCCATTACTCCCTGTTGTGTTTTGCAATATAGACAGACTGAGAATTTTCCAAATCTTCATGTTCTTATTCCTGTTTTCTCAACAATTCCTTTTTCAATTTCTCTCTCTCTTCTCATGTTTTATTAGAAGCAGTGTAGAGAAATCAGGGTGAGCATTTACCACTTTGCTTAGAAATCTCCTCAACTAAATATCCATCCATGTTCATCACTTACGAGATTTTTCCACAAAACACTAGAACACAATTCGGTCAAGTTCTTTGCCACTTTATAACAAGAATCAACTTTTCTCTAGTTTTCAATAACACGTTCCTCATTTCCATCCACGGGAATACCTTTTTTTTTTTTTTTTTTCTTTTTTTTTTTTTTGAGTGGATTGCCTGAGCCCGCGGGTTCGAGACCCGCCTGGGCAAGCTAGACCTCATCTCTACAATAAATCAAAAATCAGCCGGGCGTGGTAGCGCGCGCCTGTAGTTCCGGCTACTCGGAAGGCTGAGGCGGAAGGATCGCAGGAGCCCAGCAGATCGAGGCTTCAGGCTTCAGTGGCCTGGAGCAGCCACTGCACTCCAGTCTGGGTGACAGAGTGAGACTCCAACTCAAAAAAAAAAAAAAG